>VWZV01008566.1:1801911-1985461 GCA_013397155.1 Irena cyanogastra
CCTTTGGACTGTCACCAAAGCAATATTAATAATTATGAAAAATAAGTTGGGCTTTGCAGGACATCACAAATCTAGAGCACCACGTCTGGAATTGGCCTTTCCTCAGTGACAAATTCTAAACAACAAACATTCATAACACAAGTCCATGAAGTATTGGCTGAAAAGGATAATAAATCCTTTGGCAATATGAGGAGGGTAGGAAAATCTTCCTGGCACAAGTATTGTTAACACTGTCTGTGCATTCCAATGGCAAGTGCAGCTGGATTCTCAGCTCTGGAGGAGGGTGTAAATAAATATTATGCAAAATGTTATGCAAAATATTTGTTCTAGATAAATGCCAGCTGAGCCATACACCTGACTACTGTCTTTAAAATATTTACACTTGGAATAGGTAAAGAAATAGATAATTTTTTTTCTTATATCTCATCTATAATATCTCTCTATATCTCTACCAGTCAGAAAAGACACCAGGTGCCCAGGAAATGTATTTAATGCTGTTTCCCTCTCAAAATTATTATTAGGTTTTAATTCAGCTCCTCATGGGTAAGTGCTCACCCTACACCTCAGTCCTTTGAGATATTCTGACCCAGACTCTGAGGTCTTTGAATAGTCAGGGTTATGATCAATAAAACACTGACATCTGAGCACACAACCAGATATGGTGAGAGAACAGAGTGAGCTATTCTACAAAAATCACTGTATAATGTAGAGAAAGGAAAGCTAATCTGTCACAAGCAAGCAGTGCTGGACATGGCCTGTGGCTACCTAACAAAATACAGAGTTTCTGGGGAAAAAATAAAAGTCTGTCATCTGACAGCAAAAAAACCCAGCAGACATGTAAAAAGTTGTGATCTGCAAAAAATACATATAGTTTAAAGTACAAATACTTCAATAAAAAAAAAGGATTAAAAAGCAGAGCAGGAAAAGGCAAAGAGTTTCAGTTGGGTTGAAAATACAGACAAGTAATAATGGAGAGTACAAAATTCAATGAAAACTTTATAAACTTCAAGAATTCAGCATAATAAAGAAGGCAACTTGAAACAAAGAAATCCCAAGTGTCAGGTACAGCTTTATTGTTGGACATTAATGCTAAAATTGTAAACACTGATATCAAAAGGCGACTTCATGTAACCACATTAGTGGGAGACAGGAGTTGGTGGGGCTTTTCCCAGCAGATTTCCCCAGGGATTAACTCTTGGCTCAATATTATTTTATATTTTATCAATGTTCTAGATGCTCATGTAAAAATTTCTGTAGATGACAAACAGATAGGATAGCAGTAGATGATCAGAAATTAGTTTTACAAAAGCTGAGTGTGGGGGTTTTTTTGTTGTTGTTTTGACTTTGGGGTTTGGGTTTTTTTGAAGGATCACAATACAGGCAAATGGATTCAAACATAGGTAAACACAAAGAAATCCTTCTGGAGACCAGGAAGATTTCAACAAAGAATTGGAAGCCAAAGCATTATGAATTCTGTCATAGAGGTTTCAATTCAACTGATCTTCGCTTGGGAACAAAAGCTTAGTTTCATGGGTGCTTCATATTAACACACTTACTGAGCCAAAGTATTTGCATATGGCATTAAAAATATTAAAAAAACCTGTAAAGACCTGTGATATGTAGCACAGTCACCAATCAAATAGCATCAGTTAAATTCTCAATAGTTTGCAGAGACGACAGCAAATGCTCTTTGGAAGTCAGTGCCTTTGTAAATCCACTCTCTACTCTGGAAATTTCTTTTTCTAGACAATATTTATGCTCTTCAGCTCTAAGTTTTAAGATGAGTCAGCTAGAAGCAGAGAACAGGAAGATGTCTAAGTTCCCTTGATTTGTTCCCAATTTTACAGCCAAGTAATAGATGTATTCTTGAAAGTTTCTGTAACTCATAAAATCCACATCAACTATTGCTAAAAAACCCCAAACTCACAGGCAAGGCAGGTCAATAATTTCTCACTAAACCTAATGGGCACTCACAGCCTGATCCTGCCTGCCTAGGGACCAGTGATGACCTGAGCCAGCAACCAAAGTCACAAACACAGATTCTGCCTTGTATGACAACTATCCTTGACTAGGTTTAATTACCTGTTAAATACTCCTTTCAGTCTCACAGGACAGAGACTTGTTCAGCCTTTGTGTTCAGAGATGTTGTTGAGTGGATTTTTATTATTGTTATTATTGTTATTTCTCTGAAAAAAGCCCAGGAGAAGTTGTCTCACTCTCATGAAGAGGTCTGGGTCCTCCATCTCACACAAGCCTTTGTGGCATCTTTGTCCTTGATTCCAACGTTCTTTATATCTGACACCTCTGAACAAATGATGTGAAGAACTTTCATAGATATAATAAGTTTCTTGAAGTTTGTTAAAATTAATACAATACATTTCCCTCCTGCTACATCTTTGCATTGTGCTGCCACTTCAAACACAGAGCCCACTTAGCTTCTTCTGGAAGACTTCAGATGTCAAGGCTATGAGGGTCCTCTCGGAGCAGTTACAATAAAAATCTCATTTCAAATACGAGCTTTTAAACAACATCTTTACAGAAAAGACTCCCATTAAAATAACAAAAAAAAAGTTTTTCAATGTGAATAAATGTATTGCAGAGCAACAGGTTCATCTATACTGAAGAGAGGAAAATATTTGGTATCCTACAGAGAAACTCAGAGAGAACCAGCTTAGTTCAGTACTTCTCAGAAGAGATAAAAGCATCATCCCACATCTGTGTATGAAAAAAAAAAAACAACAACAAAAAACCAAAAAAACCTCCAATACTGAGTGAAATTAAAGATTAAAGAAATGTAATTTAAAAGAAAAATGGAAATCAGACACAGGAGGAGCTGTTTGTACAGTGCCAACCCTGCACTGCACTGTATGAAATGTGTCAATAACAGTTTGAAGACCTGCCCAAAATTTTTAATCTCAGGCACTAAACATGCAAAGACTGATGGGTTTTTCACTCTGCTTGTGGAAAATTCTCTCACATATAAATATCCCAGCTCTGCTGAGCTCAGTGGGCTCGTGCACTCTGTATTTACAGTCTTGGAGGACTGGTCTGCCATGGATGGGTTTCCTCTTGAGGACAGAAGGAACTGTCCAGCTGCAAGCAAGAAGCAGGGAAGGTTGGGCAGGTACCAGGCAAGACCCATCCAAATGTGGCCCAGCCTTTGCTGTGGCTCTGTGCAAGGTGGTTTCTCAGTTCCCATGGTCAAGCAGACAGAGATGGGGGTGGGCAGGGCTCAGTCAGCAGAGGATGGAGGTTCCTGGGCTGGCAGGACAGAGCTCCACGAGCAGAAGGTGGTCTGGCAGCAGAAAGGGCCAAGAGCAGAAACCTGGCAATGAAAGACTCATCAGAGAGGTTTAAAACCTCCTGAGAGGGACAGGAGTGAACATCCCATCGGGACAACTCTGTGGATGAGAGGGGCAGCTCAGAGCTTGCAACAATCCCCAAAACCACGGCTGGGTTGACTTAAGAATTGGAAGAAAAGATCTGCACAGGAAGAGACTTAATGGACAAGGGCAGAGAGCACTTAAATATTTAAGAATGTTCTTCATAGCTTGGAATTCTAATTAAGATAATTAAGTATTCTAGCTGACATTCTAATAAAGCTTTTTGAATTCAAAGAGCCATTTTCATTTTCTTTTGTTAGCTCACTGCAGTGAGAGGTTCAGGTATACCCACCTCAAAGCATCACTGGCACCCTCCAGGTCTATTCAGCTCCTAGCTGGGAGAGAAGGGAAGCAGGCAGTGACTGAAAAAACAATGCCCCAAGCCAAAAATAAGTCCCAAAGGTCAGACTAGACTTATCCCAAGTTGATGTGATAGAAAATATTTGAGAAATTCTGTTCAGCAAAACAAAGTGCAGTTACAAAGACACCTCAGGAATTAAATGTTGCAGAGCAGGGGAGGCACTTTACATCTTGTTAGGCTGACAAGTATTTATTATTTTTTCACAGCAAAGGCAGAAAAGCAAAGAGGGAATTTCTCCCTAAGCATCCCCATCATTAACACAGGAGTTAAAAATAAGAGGGCTGCAGGTTTTTCATACAAACAACACTATCAGCGAAGTGTCAGACAGAAGATGCAGGCTGGGGAGGTTTTATGAAGTAGCTCAGCTATGCTAACAGTGAAACTGAGCATCTGTTAGATGCCAAGGATGTAAAGACAAGAGTTCTTACTTGCCTTTCTAAGTGACATGGACATTGGCTCCTCAAATTATATGAAGAATAGTGGGCACTAAGTTGCTTGAGAGGTTGGACACAACTCTTCGGCCTGCTTCAATAATTTAAAATAATTAAATGCAATTCCCTCATAGGAACACCATCATGGAAAGTGCTCCTTCAGCACTGTCTGAGCACTTTGCTCTTATGGCTGGAAACAATTCCAATCCCACAGCAATTCACTTCTACTGTATTGCTTAAAGAGAAAAGAATTGCAAGACAGAAGTTTGAACAGCTCACCTTCCTTTTTGGAAGATAAACCCCTCAAAAATTACTTTTAAGTCCCCAAAGGCCTCCACAGGTCATGAGTCAGGCTTGTAGGTGGAAACACAGTCCTTGGTTTAGCTCCAAAGACATCTACTGAGGTGGCCAATTTGCCAGCTAAGATTTTGCTGAGCCCTTCCAGCAAACAGAGCACACAAGGATGACTCCTTCTGCATACCGTACTCAGGGGATATACCCAAGGTATCTTTAAAAAAGGCAAATCCAGTGCAACTACCTTGTTAGCAGCTGGCAAGTCTTTTCAAAGGTAAGCTAACTCTCCATCTTTGGATGGGTAGTTAAGTAATTTTCCTTTATTAATCCAACCCGAGGATAATTAGCAGTCATGGAAGTTTGCCTTTCCTCCTATAAGCTCCATTAGTCCAGCTGGAAAGGAAACTTGAGATCTCAGCTTAGGGTCATTTTAATATCAGAACATGATTCACTTCTAAAAGGGGTGGTAGACAAGGGAGTCTGGGCTTCCAGTTAATAAGAAAGTAATTATCAGGGTTGCACAGAACATTATTCTGGAACTCAAAGGCCTCTGTAAGAAACCACTTTAATGAACAGGGAAAAACATCACCTGACCAACCCTATTGAGTGTAACATGAACGTTATAATAAAAGAGATCTGCTTATGTGCCCAAAATCACATGTTCTGAAAGCATTTCAAAGCCTTTCAGGCATAACATTTGCAATGATAAATGTGTGCCCAGCATGAAGCCCCACCCAGTCACTGAAATCGTGGGGTTTTATAATGGCATTTAAAGAGCAAAACTATTTTGTTCCTTTCTGAAGTTCGGCTACCAGAACTTTTCTCTGTGGGGAGCTGACAGAGCTGCACAATTTCCAGCAGGTCAAGTCCACAGATGTTTAACTCCAGAATTCATGATTTTCCCCTCTCCTTTAGTATTTGGCAAAATTTGGACAGAGGACCAGGAGATGTGGAAGCTCAATATATTCTAAAGAATTGTCATAAAATAAATAAACCCCACAACCAGCACCCAGGAGGAGCCATGAATACTTAGAGCAGACAAGGGGCTAATTTTTTCTTCTGTCAGACTTGGTGTGCCCAAAACAAACTGAGCCCACCAGGAAAGCAATGGGAGCAGGCAGGATGGGTGCTGCCCTCCTGCATTCATGGCAAAAAGCACACCAGAGGTAAGTGCTGCACTTTACACATTACACAGCAAAATCACAACGTACAGCATGAAAAAAGTTCAGGTACAGCTCTGTTCAACTCCAGCAGCTGCAAATTACTTTCTGCAGCTGAGAGTGTACTCATTCTATGGCAAGGAGAGACTATTCCTTCTTTATTCACTGTATGCGATGAAATATTTACAGAGAATTCTGTGCTCAGCCATCCAGCAAAGGCTGACTTGCTCCTTTGTGCTGACCAGCACCAAATTGTCAAATCATGGACACAACCTCCCACCCAAGCCAGATATCACTGGGGGAAAGAGCTCAGCAAAGCCACTGATCAACCCAGCCCTTCCAATTAACGGGGTAACAGATAAGCAGCTCTATCACTTATGAGAATACAGGCACTGCTCACAGCACAACCACCAGACAGATCTTTTTAAGGTGCTTATGATTGCCTTTTACACTCATAATTTGTGTTTTGTGATCTCCAAATAATGTACTTTGTGCCTTTTTCAGTGTTTTCTCCAAAGCAAAGCGACAGCGCTGCAACTTGAAGACAGACTTTGAGATGGATTGGAGAATGCAATGAATTGACACAGAGCATGAAGCTCATGACAGGCTGACACAAGAATTGAAAGAAAACTCATTCACTGGAGAAGTAAACAGGTGGCCATCTCTACTGGAATTGAAAAAGCTCAGATGGAAAAAACCTGACACAGTAAAACCTGGGGAACAAAAAGGGAGAGCACTCTGAAGGGCTTCAGGAGCTCCAGACACAAAGTCTGAACAAATGACATCAAAGAAAGATCTTCTAACACAGTTGCTTTCTTTGGAGACTGAAAGGTTGATTGGGTGAGTTGTCGCTAAGGCACACTGAGGCCAAGAGGACTGATTTAAAAACTTTAATATAAACATGATACCCCGTTTGTTCTAGGTTACCTTCATGGGGCTTGTGTCCAGAAATCTGAAACTGCTGACTTCCAGAATGGACCCAACTCCTCCTTCTCTGAGAGCACGGGTTCTCCATGATGTGTTTCAGCCAGGATACTGCTGACCTTGAGTAGTGTGTGCAGATTTGGGGACCACAATGTAAGGGAGATATTAGAGAGCATCCAAAGGAGAGTAGCAAGGATGGTGAAGGGTCTGGAGGCCATATGAGGAGTGCCTGAGGGCACTTGGTCTGTTCAGCCTGGAGGAGACTGAGGAGAGACCTCATTGCAGTTACAGCTTCTTGTGAGGAGGAGGGGCAGGCACTCATCTCTCCTCTGTGGTGACAATGACAGGGAATGGCTTGAAGTTGTGTCAGGGGGGGGTAGGTTGAATAATAGGAAAAGGTTCTTCACCCAGAGGGTGGTTGGGCACTGCAAGAGGCTCCCCAGGACAGTGATCACAGCACCAGCCTGGCAGAGTTCACGAGGTGTTTGGACAATGCTGTCAGGCACAGGGTGTGACTCTTGGGGTGTCCTGTGCAGGGCCAGGAGCTGGATTTGGCGATCCTTGTGGTTTCATTCCCTGTGAAATTTCAGAGGAACAAAACCCCAGTGTTGCTAGAAACAAACTTTGTACCAAACTCTACTCCCAAAGGTTAAGGCAGTTAAGCATCATCACACTGGAGAACCAGCCCTTCTGCTTCAAAGCTGAGTGAGTTTTACAATAAAACACACATTGCTGCTGGGTTCAAGGGGAGCCTTGCACCAGAGTAGAGCTGTTTCACCTACCTGCATTGCAAATCCCTGGTTTTTCATGCTGAGTGCTAACGTGCCTGAAAATACCATCCAACCCACCTGATGGCAGCACTGGAGATCCACCATCAACTGCTAAGATCAATTTACTGCCTGTGGTATCATTCCCAGATCTGAGCTCTCTTTGGGGAAATAGGGGACCAGGGAAGTTTAAAAAGAAGCCACTAATTAGACAAAGTAATCTAACAGACCTTCTGTTACTGAAAAAATCCAAGTCCTAAGGGAAAATGCCACAAATTATTCTAAAAGATACTGCTGATCTTACAAATACAATGATTGAAAGTGGATGGTTTGAACCAAAAGCTGACTTCAGTTCTCCTAATTAAAGACAGAGACAGTTCTCCTAATTAAGACCCCAGTTCCCAGCCCAGGCTTCAATTCTTTACCTAATTTCCAGCAGAAAAATCTGACAAAAGCAATGGATTAAAAGAAAACAGGTTATTTACTTAACCAAATCAAACATATTAGACTGGCAGGGCAGCTGTGGCTCCAAGCTGGCATGTTTCTGTGGCAGGACACAGCATTTTGCAAGAATTTCTTCCTTGGCCTGTGTGTAATATGGTTTTTGGTCCTTGACCCCAAACAGAAGCAACCTTAGACTTTGGACTCCACATACTTGTACAGAAGTCTCCACCTGACAGCATCCTTCACCAACTGCCAAATTAAATTGCTTTCTGTCAGGAATTACACTTCTTGGAGAATTTCTGACTAATAATGAGAATATAACTTTTGTTCCCTTAATTTGCACATAATCTAGAAAGGAAAAGCTGAAGAGGCAAACAATAACCTCTGATATACAGCAGAAACAGCAGCAAAAAGGTATCACAAAGCCTCTGAAAAACATGTTGGCACATTATTAGAGAAAGAAGACAGAAGAATCACATCACACACAGCTCACCTTGACAAGGCTGACAATAAAATCAGTAAAACAAACAAACAAAAAAAGGAAGAAAGAAAAGTCAGAACAAGATAGCTTTGTTTTCTCATTATTCATTCTAAAAGCTCCATTGATTTTCTACTAACATATTAACTCCATAAGCACAAAGAAAAGCAGTTGGTGTGAGCAGAGAGAATCAAATAGCTCAGGAGAGGGACCTACGTGTTCCCTGCTGCAGTAAGTTCTCTTGGCACAAAGAACCCAGAAAATGGTGTCTTTCCCAGGATTTGGCAACCATTTAAAGGCTATTCCAAAATGACTGCAATTATATTTCCAATTTCAATTGTTGGCCTAGTCATCTCCTCATTGCAACTCTGCCACTAAAAGCATTTGGATTGTCTTAATATTGCCCAGAAGAAAAAAGAAACTGCAGCAAATTATGCAGCAGCTTTATGCCACCTAAAGAGGAGCCTGAACGATACTCGGTTAAGTAGCTGTTAAACTGTAACTATGCTACGTTTACAGAACTTCACAAAAATGCAGTATTTAAAGGACTACAAAAAATGAGTATATTTTCCTCTCACTGAAGGATCGAAAGTGGAATGCTCTCTGCTGGAAATGAAACGGTGGGCGTTTGATGGCATATTTTAAATAGTATTCTTCTTTGTGCATGCAGTGTAATGCCACCCAAGGGGGAGATTAAAAAAAAAGTGCAATTTGCAAGTCCATTTCAAAGTCATATTGAGGATGATGTGAAATTCAGGATAGGATTCTTGAGAAGAATCTCCCTGGAAAATGTCTATGTACCTCAGGGAAGCTTTGGATTTGCTTCCCCACACTGGAAGGGTGTTCTGTATTTTGACATTTCAATGCTGTTTACTGTTTGCATCTAATTTTGGAATTATTCTGTGGTTTATTACCATGGTGTATCTTTGACTAGCAATTAAGTACTTCTGCATCCTTCATGATTTCTAAAAATCTCTGGCTATTTGCCTTGAAACTTTACTGGTAGTGGGGATAGAGCAGTTACTTTTACAACAAGAGATTCATCCTGCTAACAGGTATTACAGAGGTAACTGGCATTTACACATCTTGGCCATGAGAAAAACAGGATTGTCCACTCCAGTCTGGTAATTCAGGAACAATTGCAAACAATATCATGCTTTAAGGCTTTAGGTAGCCATCAGCAGCTGTAGGAGGGAATACTCTCTTTAACAGACTTCTGCCTAAACAGGTTTTCTCCTTCCTCCATATTGAGTTCCCTAAAGCATTACAGACTGGCCACAGATGGATCTGGGGAAAGGAAAAGAATTTTCCTGAGGTCAGATTCTCTTCCTAAGATGCCCAGGCAAGTGGATGTTTAGGTTCAGATTCATCACGAAATCTGATGCCAGAATCTTCCCCTGGAAGGAGAAGCAGGGATGGCTTCTGTCTTCACTTGCAGTGCATAACATAACTTGGTTATACAGGTAGGCAAGCACCTGGATCTTGCCATCACATCCCACTCACCAAAAAGGTTAAGAGCACCAGTGATACCATGACCCTTCCTGTCTTTCTTCCATGGCCACAACAATTTGTACTGCACAAGACTAAATGCTTCAGTACCACACTGAAGTCATTAGCAGAGCATCCAAGTGAAAGGTAAAGCAACCACAGCATATACTCGAGGCCCTTTCTTTCCCCTTTAAATCCTAATTAATTTCACTGAATTTTTTCCATACTGAAATTAAACAAGTCTCCTTACTTAGTCTTCTGTGCTCCTCTGTGTTAATTCTCCAAATCCCTATGCTGAATTTGTCTCACCAACCACAAGGAAAGCCAAGACAACTAACTTTGACAAGGAACCTGCAGTTTATACAGCTCAAAGCAGAAATCCTGGAAAATTATGAAACCATAGGGAAAAAAAAAGTCTCAAATATTTTATATTGATACTTACCACTCCACTGTTTTCAGATCAAAGAGAACAGTGACAGCAAAGCTCTTGTGAGGATATCTAATCCATGACACTGAGATGAGCCCCTCCACCAGCAAGGCACTGGCTCAGTTGTGTCTCCCTTCACTCTGCATCATCAAGTGGGTTTTGTTACTGGTATGAATGACAGACTCAAATCTGGCTGTACCTTGAGTCTGGTTTGTCCAGTTAAATGAAAATAAAAATGTATTTTGCACTACAGATGACACAAGGCTGGGTTGCTTTTAAAAAAAAAAATAAAAAAAAATAAAAAAAACCACCCAACTCAATAGCGTTCTCCAAACATATGAGAGATAGAAGTCACAGTCAGACTATTTTGCACTTTGATCAATGCAACTTTGCAAATTCCTTATGCCAACAATTTTCTTTTACACTGGTGTTGGGTGAGATTATTAGAACAAAAGCAGAAAATAATGATCACAGTTTATGTTCCTGTCTTTTGCAAATGATAGGCTAAGGTTTAGCAGTGTAATAAACTATAATCAATAAACTTGCCACCCCTGCAATAATGCAAAAGCACTATATAGATTGTATCCACATTGCTTAGTCTAAAAATAAACATGTACAAATTAAATAAGATACACCATATATATACACATATGATTAATTTCTGAAAAGCAATTATTTGTGCTGAGAATAGCTAAAGTCTGGTTTGGAGCTAATCAAATAATTAAGAAGAAAGACAAAACAACAAGCTTAATTATTATTATTTTAACATGTTAAAAATACAGTCACATCAAAATAGGGTACACAGTTATAAAACTGTTGCAGATGAAATAAGAAAATAGTGTGTATATATTTTATATATAAAAATCTACAGTATTTACTAATGCTGATACATATTTTGGAGCCTCAAGTTGTTTGCACAAATAAATTGTACAGCTTCGTTATGAATTACAGAACCATCACTAAACACTGAGATTATTACATTTAGCCACAATATTATATACATACATTTCTAAGCTGCTGTAAGCAATCAGAACTAAAGTAAGCCCAAGTCATATTTATCTTCACAATTTTAGTTTAGGATTTCAGTGTAGTGCTTGGCTACAGTTACTTTGCTTCATTTTGCAATTTTTAAAATATAAAATTGCCCAGTTATTAAAAATTACATCAGACACGTTATATACACAAAAAAAAAGTTTTGAAACATACTGAGTAAATGTTACTTCCATTTGTAAAAATTGTTTTACTTCTGTACCTTAAAACTTACAGAGCCAACCTGCAGCAATAATAGGCACTAAAGCTCATTCTTTAAAGGAAAAAAAATAATATCCATTTCTATGTTTTCAGTTAACAAACATTACAAAACAAAAGGAAACAGGACAACCTTCCAATGTGTTGATACCAATGTTTAGTACTTCAGTATTAGAGAAATCTCTCTGTTCAGCACTCCAAGGACCTCTCCTGGTGAGACCCTCCTCTGCCTCAGCTCCTGGGGAGAGGTCAGCGCGTCCTGCAGCTCGCAGGACTCCATCCTATATGTGCCACTTCACCTGCTTTAATTCCACCCCCAATTCACAGTCAAAGAAAGGAAAACACGAAGTAGAAAAGGCTGCAAACACTAATTAGAATTACTTACATCAGCAGGAGTTTAAGGTTCCTGTTAACAACAGTCAGCGTCATTTTAGTGTAAAACACCGCGCAGTGCGAGCCCGACAGCACAGCAGCACACGCCCCATCACACACAGGGTCCCGCCGGCAATTTGGGGGGAAAAAGGGCAAAACACAACAAAATCCTCTCAACACGGGACACTGCATACTCACACAGCTCGGGGAATATCAAGCTGGAGCAAAGCTCAAACTCCTTTGTGCACTTCACAGAGGTGTCAACGAGCTGTGCAATTCTTTGATAAGGTGAGATTTGGCCCTGCAACCAGTTTGAGTCTGAAAGCACAGCATGGCAAAAAGTGAAAGGTGCAGCACCATTTCTGTATCTGGCATTAGTCTCACTGTGCTCCAGTCTTTTGCATATAGAACGACATTCTGAAGGTAGATTTGGGTGAGAAGGTACAAATTCTCCACTTTTGATGCACTTAAAAAACTCCTAGACACTGCCCTGAATTTAAGCACCATTTCTTAGCCAGATTAGAGAGACATTTTTGGCTTTCTGCTTTTTCCTGCCTGCTCCTTCCTGCTGAGAAAAATGACAAACAGTAGTCAAAAGAGAGGAAATTAACTCTCACATATGATTAAATTAATAATCCCAAAGCATCTCTCCTGCCCAGAACAGATACTGGGATGCTGAGGCAGCTGTATAAAAATGACAGAAATTCCCATTCAAAATGAATGGCTTCTCAAATAAATTACAAAGAAAAAATTAATATGAAATAAAAGTACTTCACGAGCTTTGCCCAAAGTTAAATGTATTTAAACTCTTTAGCTCTTTTCCATATGAGTTTGTGTACTGTAAGTGCACACTCACACAGGCGCACACACACGCACACATCTGTACAGTGCATTAACAATGTCAGTCAAAACTTTTCAGTGTGTTACAGGTTTTAGGCAGAAGGATTGTAACACAAGTTATTTAAGATGTAAGGAGCGGCGACAGCATGAACCACATGATGTATATGAGCTTATTGCTATGTCTATGTGCACTAGATCACTTCCAGTAGCTTCCATGCAAGTCCAAGAACTCCACCAGCTTTCAACCAAAGTCTGAAACATCTCTGAAATAGTGTCGTTATTTTTGAACTCACACGAACCATCCACATTTCAGAGAACTGAGGTGGACTACTACTAACACAGTACTGTTCAACTGGTTTTGGTTCTTGCCATTTTACTAAGCACAGCCAGATTCTCAGAGAAGCACAGATTCATGCACAGACAATCCATCAGTTCTATTCCGATAGTGTTGGGCTTGAGCTGACGGGCTTGCGTATTGGTACTGTGGGGAACCATTCTCTTCAAAGGCTGGGGAAGTCCTGTATCTCACTGGACTATCCATGGAAACAGCAGGAAGACTGTGGTCTTGCAAAGGTGTTGACTGAAAATGCTGGTATTTCTGGAAATTATCCAAGTGGCCTTTGTTAAGGTCTTGGCTCCAGGGCTGCCTGTAGGGTTCGTGTCTGTAGATGTAGGCGGCATCTGGCCACTTTCTCTCCTCTGGTAAATAATCTGCTGGAGGGATTATGAACTTGACACCTGGGGAGGACCTCAAGTTGCTGGTGTATGCATCAACAGGAGTGACTTCTGTCTGAGCAGGGGCTGGGGAAAGAGGATTTTGGCGACTGGCAGGGTAGGAATTCATTTGCAGTTTATTTGGGGAATGATCTACTGACATAAAAGGAGCGTATGGCCTTCCAGAGGGGTTGGGTCGATTCCCGTGGTAATGCAGAGGTGCAGAACTTGTACTGCCTATGCTGGAAACATGCTTTGGAGAATTCCCATAGTAAGTAGGGGGATTACTATAACCTGGCAGTGACTGTTTTACATTCAGTCCATGAGATGGACCGTCAGACTGAGATGCATATTTTGGAGATCTGGGTTGTGAACCAAAGGTGTAATTATTGGGTATTTTTAATGGAGCTGGTATTTTTTCCATTTGCTTTCTTGGACTATTAGAAAATGCTACCTGCCTAGGACTTTGTGGATGAGCTCTCTCGTGCATCTCTTCAACAAGATTCTCATTCTCAGTTTCATCCTCTGAAACATTGTCATACTGAGATGCATTAGACCCTCGCTTACCTTCATCAGCATCCAAAACCCTCACCTTTTGCTTTACATTCAAAGGCTGCATTTCTCCAGGACTTGGTGGTGGGCCCAAAACAGAATGGTTTACTGGCCTCCCTTTCACCTCTGCAGTGAGTTTCATTGTCTTTTCCATTATTTTGATATCAGATGGTTTATTCCACTTAGGTACAAATTCCCTTCTTGTATTGGAAGTAGCATTAGAATTTTGATTAGCAGCTGCATTATGGTATAGACTCGAGTTGTCCTGCTCTGTTGGCTGAGGCTTTTTCCTGGTATCTACCTCATTCTTAGGCAAACTGTTTTGTGTCTCTATTGGTCGAATCTTTTGCTGTTTTATGGAAGGTTTCTTTTCCACAGAATTATTTCTTTTTCGGTCATTTGGAGAACTTTCTGATTCTTCTTCTGTGGATGGTCTTCTCTCTGTCCTTCTTGCTGCTTGTGTACCAGTACTGTTCTGTCCATTAAGCACTGGAGTGGAGTTAAGCACAGAAGGCTGAGGTCCTGATGGGATCTGCCCCAGTGGCTTCTTTGGAAATTCATCTTCTTTACCTAGAACAAGAACAGGAATAACATAAATTCACCTTTGTGCAGAAGCCTTCTTTGATCTGTTTGTCATGCAAGCACCAATAGCCAGAAATTAACTGGGCCTCTCTCTGGTGACCATTCTGCTGAACACCTCAAAGGTTCTTCTGTACACTGACACTGAACACATATTTTCTTTAGCCTCCCATCCCAACCAGTTATTCCTTCCTACAGCTGATGCAATCTGACCAAGCTTTTGCTCTATCATGACACCACTGAAAAAAACCCCATTTTCCTAGACCACATGTTGGTTACAGTACCTACTCTGAATGGAACCCTCCTCACATTGTTACATTAAGCAAACTACTTTGTCCACTTTAAAAATCCTTCCTAATATCAATTCTTCTTGATATTGAAACCTCTTCTTGCTATCAATCCTTCTCCTAATCAATTGCTTTCCATTCACTCATACTATAATGTTCACCTCTAGCAAGCCACATCATCAGCTCCTCCCTCACATGCACAAAGTTCCCAGATGACATCTTTGAACTTTCACTTCAGTTTTTGGGTGGAGTTCCTCATTAACATCTACACAATTAAGACCTTGTTCCCCCTAAACCCTTTCCTGCCTAGAAATTTCATCCTCAGTATGAAAAACCTCCAGTAAAAGGCTCCATACACAGAATCTTTTTTTCAGTTCAGCTTTTTATCAATACAGATCAACTGAAGCAGCTGACACCAGTACTGGCTACATCATGGTTTCAATTGAGTGTTCCATGGGCGAGTTTTGCAGTACACAAGGACATCATTTACAGAACAAGGACATGAATGAAAAGTTCTCCCAGACTGGAGCTCGACACATTGCAAGTGGTAAACATCAACAGTGTGGGGACCCAGAGCTAGCCACAGTGACATACAGAAACAATGAAGATGTGTTTCATGGCTTAATGCTGCTCACAGAACAATTCACATCAAATTTTCTACTGCAATCCTTCTCCTTAGCAGTCAACACCCTTCATTATCGCAGCCAAAGTATTTTATCATATCTACTTGCATATAACTTATTTAATTGTGTAATCCATTACTTTCCCATTATAAGAAGAAAAGGTCATGCACTTCTCATTAAATGTATTAATCTAGATTTAATTCATTTGGTGTTCAGCATTTAAAAAAAACCACAAAAGTTTTAAAGTCAGCATTACCAAACAAGTCCTATTCACTGTGTATCTATTTATAAACAGAAGCTTTGTTTTAAGGAGGAAAAAAGAAACGGCTACCCTTGCTTAAATGCTATGCAAAATAAATTATATAAAATGGCTGTTGGTAAGATAATTTTGTCTAATCCCTGCTTCTTCCTAAGGCAAAAACTGTAGAATCTCTTCCCACCAGAGATCAAAGAGTTAGCACCTCACTTTCTAGCTATTTGTAATATAAATTCTTTTTGTTTGTCTATAAGGGTTCACAGGAGTGAATACACACAACTGTCTCTCCCTGACAAGTGCTGCAGTTACAAGTGAGCTATGTTCATTTATACAGGCATGAGCAGGAGCTCAATCTTTGATGAGTGGTTCATGATACAGACACACTGAGGAAAGCCAGCAGCCAAGGTGACTGTTATTTGTTGTAACAGCGTAACAAACTACCTGCACGGATCAGCTGCTACATAAACAAAAGGAAAACTCTGAGTTTGAGCCAGCGAGGCCATTGCAGGAGGACAGCAAAGAAGAACACAATGGTGCCATCACAACAAGATAACTAAATAAATACACTTAATAGAAACAGCCTAGATTTGCCAAACAATTAAACGACTGTTTTCTTGATCTTTCTTTGTAAGGGCCAAAGGTCATATGGAAACCTACCCTTTGCTTCAGAAATAACTTCAGAAACCTCACTTCACATACAGCACACAGTGGGGCCAGGCCTCAGCAATAGGCTCCAGTGAGTGGCTCTTGGAATTACAAGTTTGATGTTTGGTCTCTTTCCATATGGGCCCCCACTATTCCCAAATAAAATCTGGAACAGGGCTCTCAGACCTGCACTTGCCAGCAAGGGAGTGTTCCACCACTGGAAGAACAGATGAGGGGACAAAGGAAGGAGTTGCACAGATGCTGCAAAAGAGGTGATTTAACAGCTCTGCAATACACTGACTGCTGCACCAGCCTCTCCAAAATTGTCCCTTAGTCTTTATGAATAGGAGTTCACTTTCTGAACTTGCTTCTGTTTGGCAAGAGGCATTTGTATCACTTAATTCCATCTGCATCCTCAAATACACCGTTAGGCAAAGCTGAAGACCTTGTCTCCTAAATAAAAGTGAATTTTGCACATAATAAATATTCCTGATACTTAAACCATAGACTTCAATGCTTTCAGCATTACTAATCTTGAACGTGAAAATAGCATAAAGTCTGCAGTAAGAAACAATACTTTGGTATGTACAAAATACATACCAAAAACCTGCCATCTAAATCATACAGACCTAATCTTCATGGGCTGCCAATCCATTTATAGCCTCCAAGAGATCCAAAGTAGTTATGGAATAGCAGAAGAAAATGGCTCTGCAGCATTGCTAAATTATTTAATTTCTGTCCTTGTATAGAAGACATGTTTTAGAAAAAGTGTTTGCTTTCTTCCACACTTGAAGTAAAAATATTCTAATCATATATATAAAAACCTGAAAACCAGTTCCTCTGGTAGCTGCAATGCTTCCTTCATTTGCCCAGGGTCATCAAAAGCATGAACTGATTTATTTTCTCCCAGCTTTTACTCTACAAAATGCCTGCAGAGCAATAAGAGATCCTTTAAATATACTTGGCTGCACAATAAAGGTGGGTTTTGTGTGAGGTTTTGGTTTTTAATTTCACACACTTAAGGTTTCCTAATTACCATTAAGCTCTAATAAACCCAAGTGAGAATACTGCAGACATTTTTATTGAGTTCTGTCAAGGCTGCTTTGTGTCACCTTTCCTTCTCATTTCAGAGTAAGGGAACACCCTATAACCAGGTGGGGTGCATGGTCTAGATGATGTATCCTGTCACATGAACCACAGCTGTAAAATGACTATCAGAGAAATCTTGCCATGTCTGTAGTGAAATTGTTAGAATTCAACATTAATTCACATCCTGAGTAACAAGGAAAGTGTTGCAAGAGAATAATTCATTTAGAAGAAAACCTCTGCATTTCAACAGCACAACACTGTGTTTATAGGCTGGTAACACCAGAGCTCAGTGCTGTCAGGGAAAAAATACAGAACAAGGAGAACATGCAGAAGACGGCTCAATGAGGAAAATAAGAAATTCAGATTGAACTTCAGCCACAAAACTTGGTTTAACTTGACCTTGGATGCCAAAAAGTGGCACTGCTGCTCAGTCACCCACATCTGCTTGTGGAACTGAGCAAGGCCACATTGCTGGAGGTACCAACTCAGGAATCAAGGCTACCAGAACAGGCCTTGTTCTGGTTCCAAGGTGCTCCAGCACTGATCACCTCCAGCCACAAAAAGCACTGGGAGGAAAGGAATTGTGTAAGGATCTATGATGCTGCAGCAAAAAGACATCTTGCAAAACAATCACCTTCTAAAGGAAATTTTTTGAAACTGCAAAATGGCTACTTAATTCTAATTGAAGTGTACATATCATCCATAAATACCCACACACACAAAGTTAGCAATTCCAGCGAAACAAGAACTTTAAAAAAAAACAAAAACTACAACAATTATAACTCGTGAAGTTCTGAAAAAGTTCACAAAATAAACAAGTAGAGGATAACCAAATTACCACCATGCACATGACTACAATGGGACACTCTTCAAATGCACAAAGAGCATGCCAACTGTGTTTGGGAATGCTTTAAGCAGTCCACTGTCAGCAGTAACAGCAAGAAACCCATGATGCTGCATGCTAGCAAGAAAGAAAGAAAGAAGGTAATAAAAGCAAAAAGCTGAGAAAAAAAAAACCATAATGCAAAAGCAAACAAAAGAAACCAAGTCACAACAAACATCTCTACCTGAAGAAGTACACAAACAGCTCACCAGACAAGCATGCAAAAGCACCAATTCTTTCAAGCCCCATTTCTTTTATCTACCATTTTTCCACTCCAAATCTGCCTAAAGCCTCACACACAGCTCTCAACCATCTCCTGTACTACTTCAACTACACTCACTGTTCAAACTCCTCAGATTTGAGCACAAAGAAATTTTAGTTGGATGTTTTAAAGGAAATTCAATTGAGTATCTGTGCTGCTGATCCAAGATCTGAGTTAATTCACTGTCTGGACATATCTGTCTGACTGAGAAATGGAGAAATTGCCAATTTCTGTAAGAAGTATTTTTGGGACAAGAGCTTTTCTATACAATCTGTGATGTTTACATACAAGAATTGAAAGCATTTTAAAACTAGAAGTTAAGACAAAGCTGTCTAGTTCTGCTGTGACTGTTTTGACCTATACAATCATCAAAATGTCCCCTTGTCCTCTGAAGCTATCTGGGCAATGAGATTTTTCCCAGGTTGCCAGTATTCCTGTGAGATATGGATATATTTATTTTCATCCTTCTCTCCTTCCTTCCTTCAGCAGAGTAGGTTTCTAGACAGTTTAGTTACTGGCTTTTCCGAAAACAAGCACTATAATAGCTTGTATCAGAGTTTACAGAGCAGAACTATAGATTTTCTATTTTTCCTTTAAAAGAAAGGTAGTGATTTAGTTGGTTTCTATGCAATATAGCATAAAAAAAGCAAACAACAAAGGAAATACGGTGAAAAATGGGTGAGGAAGGAGAGCAATGGAAGTAGAGGGAGACAATTTAAGCAAAACAAGAACAATCGGGTGCTTGTTTGTTGTTGGCAAACATATTCCCTGACGTGAAAAGGAGCAAAGCAAATATGAGCAGACCTGACTGTCCCCCAAAAGATAAGAAAGACAAGGCATATCAAAGAAAGTTTGCCTCTCTTTACTTTCTCCTGCTCAAACAAGCCTTGGCCACCACCCAGTGGAAGTCGATCTCCACTACAAGACTTTTACAGATAATTGCTTCAGGAGGCACTAACAGCCTCGTGCATCGAGTAGCAGACATATAATTGGAGTAAAGTGCTTTAAGTGCTCTCTCCGGTGAATAACAGTCTAGTCCTTAATTTCAGCACCAGAATACATGCACTTTGACTGTTCTAACACAATTTTCAAGGATAGTAATGGTCATAAAAAAAAACCTCTTAAAATGACATCTTGAAATTTTGTGTTTATTTTCGACCAGTGACATCCCATCTTCTTCAGTTTACAAGACCAAGAGAATTTTAAAGAAAACTTGAGTGCCTGCGCTAGAAGCTCAAGCTGCTGTGTGAAAGTCAACCTCTGCTCCTCCTTCCTTTATATGCCATCACTGGCAAAGGAGTTGCTAAATGAAATACTGCTGGACAACTTGAAGGGAAAATAAAAGCACTGTTTGCCTCTCTTGCAGCTGTGTCACTTTTATAGTACTGACAGTAAGGAAAACTTGTTTTATAAACATCTCCATTCAGATAAACAACAGAAATCTTAACAGGTTTGGTTATTAGCCAGAAGATACAGGTGATCAGCTGCACATCTGTAAGGTGCCCTTGCAAGAAAGAAATTTCTAAAATTAACCACTGCTTTATATTCCTAATTCCACATTTCTTCCAGAAAACATACTTTTTGAAAAGTCAGTTTTAAACAGCAGCATGAACAATGACCAGCACAACTATCTGGATCATGTGTTTAAAGCTCATGCAAGTTTTAAACAGTAAAGATTTTTAAATGATGCAAAGCCAAAATGTAAAACTGCTAAGGATATATACTAACTGTATTAGTATAACTCTACATATTATTTTAGTTCACAGTATTGTAAAGTAATTGCATCACACAAGAAACAAGTAATTGCATCACACAAGGCAGGAAAAAATAGTTTAGTTGATTAAAGCATGAAGTGCATTGTCTGAAATAGCTACTTATGTATTCTTGAAGTACAAGAGAAAAATCCAAAACTCCTCTGAAACAAAACAGAACCAAAAGAAAGACACCATCAGAAACAGGAAAGTCCAGCTGATTTACATATTTCTATTGTTTTGGCTGCCAAAAGGCTCATTAAGAGTCGAGAACAGACATTATTTAATAGATTACTGAGGTAGTATACATTTCTGCACTATCACTGATGACTGTGTAAAATAGATCATTGAATAAAAGATACTGATAACAAATTTAATAACTTCAAAGATAAACATCAGATAAACATTTTAAGATTTATGACAAATGCAAGATTCAAACTTCGCTAGTTTTCCCTGAATACAGAAAAGATTGGGAAAACTAGAAGAACTGCAGTTTAAAGCTGATGTTAATCACAAGAACACAGGCAGTTTCCAAATTTTCCAATATTGCTTTATAATTAAGTACAAGACCTTTATCTTTGATTTAAGGCCTTCAGCTGCTGCGAAGTCTATTAAACTTTCAGTTGTAAAAATCCAACCCAGGAGCCCCCTGCCCACCCTTTTCAGGACCCTTCTATTAAAATGCAGGTGAGAAACTGTCTCAAGAACAGACCTGAGGGGCTTGAAAATGGGCCTAGCTGTCTTGTTTACAAAACACTGGGTTAATAAACTACTTTCAGCAACATATTTTTAATATGGAACTTTCACTGGTAAGCACTTGTGTTTATTAAAGTCAGACACTATAAAATCTATCCATATATAAATATTGTTTATTAAGCATTGCATTATTCATGTAGTCCTACAGGAAAAAATTACAGCAAAGCTAGAAATTCTATCCATATCTTGTGAGCATTTATAGAATTTAGCTGCTGTTTTAAATAACAGACAAGGAAAGCATTTGCATCAAGGAATTTTGGAAATCAGTGGTGTATACCAAGAAAATTTTTCACGTTATGGTCTTAACATCATTCTTGAATAAAGGAAGAGATGGTTGAATTTACATTGGATCTGACTCCAGGAGAATGTGTAAAGTCACACAGATTTAGGTGAGAGTGCCCTTCAAGAACCAGCCATGGTGTGGACATCCTTCGTCATGTTCCAGGCAATCCAGAAAATACCAAATGCCTTTTCTTCTTTTTGAGGCTGTGTCAGAGATGTACCTTCAAGGACAGCTGTCACAGCTTCCCTTCTCCAAGGTCTCTAAACCCACAGCTCCCCACTAAGAGGTGTGCTTAGCACACAGCCCTCAGTCTCCAGAGCCTTGGGAACAAAGGGATGCCCACCTTGGGTTGTAGGAACAGCACTGGAGTTGCAAACAATTCTCTGGAGGTTGGAGTTGCTAAGTATGGGCTACCCTACACTGGGCAGCACTCAACTAAAAATCAGAAGAGAAAGGAAGAAAAATCCGTGGCCTTCTTTATGCAAAGCAGCCCTGGTATTGGCCAAAACAGTGCCAGTCACTGACATCCAAAATTAGCAAGATCCCCTGAACACCCATCTCTTCTGGTTGAGCATTTTAAGGGCTTTGCCAGTCAAAAAATATTAAACAAGTCCCTTCCTTCTCTGCTCTGAAGGGTACAAGGAGGTCCTTAATTCAGTGACAGAAGCCATGGAGGAAGTGAGCCAGAGAAAGCTACATCAGACATAAATAGACATCCACTTTAAAGTAACACAAAAGTTATTACCTCTTTTAATATCCTACTGCAGCTTACCCTACTAGGGCAGGAAAATCTATACAGCCTAACAAAGGATGCCAGATGGAAAATTCCACTGAGCTTAATTAGCTCACTGCTATTCCTGGATGACTGATACTGATGCAACTGCAAGATGAAGATTTTTTTTCTTGATCCTAACATGCATTTTTACTTTAGTTCTTAAAGGTGTAATTTTTGCTCAGTGTAAAAAAAAAAAGTACAAGATAGGAAGCAGAGCTTTGATTTCAGATGAGAAAACTAAAATAAACATTATTTTCTCAGGCTACAGTGAGTACTTAAATGAGCAGGCTGGTGTTTTTTGTGGCTCTATCACATATAATAGTTTCATATGTTTTAGATGAAATTAGAAGAAAACCAGTGAAATTCAAGGTAATAAAGAGAGTAGAACCAGACAGACATTTGCATGGGGGCTGCATGGCCAGGTTTTGGCAATTTGTGGGAGGGACCCCACCCTGGAGAAAAGGAAGAGTGTGAGGAGTCCTCACCTCAGGAGACAGAAGCAGCAGAAACCATGGATGAGGAACTGACCACAACCCTAATTCCCTGCCCCCTGTACTGCTGGGGAAGAGGAGGTGGAAAAAAATGAGAGTGAAGTTGAATGCACAAAGAAGGGAAGAGTGGGGGAAGGTTTTTATTAAGGTTTCATTCTCACTGTCCTACTCTGATTTAATTGATAATCAATTCAGTTAATTTCCTCAAGTCAAGTCTGTTCTCCCCATGATGGCAATTGCTGAGTGATCTCTCCCTGTCCTTATCTTGATCCAGAAGCCTTGTTTTGTTTTTCCTCCTCTGCCCAGCTGAGGAGGGCACCTGGTACCCTATCAACAACACATGAGCAAAGCTGAATGTCTAGAGAATGTTCAAAACTTGAAAAAGAATAGTGCTTGAAGATAGTGATTAATAAAACCAAAACTAAGAGAGTGCAGAATTTTTTTAAAAATAAAACCAAAGGCTTATGAAATTCACACCAAGAAGAAATGAGGTAGCCCCACTCAAGTAGAGATAAGAGCAGACAAATCAGCTAGATTCCCAAGGATTAGGCTGAAGGCATCTTATTTTTAGTCTATGAAAGGTTAAATAATGTTCCTTTCCACCCCTAGCAAAAACACACCACACAGAAAGGCTTGCCCAGGTTAATCTGAAATCAAAAAGAAAAAAGCTCAATTCCAGCACCAAAATACACTTCACTTTGGCTTTGCTCTTCCTGTTTTAAAATTAAACCTTCTCATTCACATTCAGGGGAAAAAAGCCCAACACATGAAAGACATTTTGTTACTGATTTTTCTTTAGCTACCAAAATTAAGATCCAATGTGGCTCACAACACTTAGCATGCTGTCAGCTCACTGTATCAGAAGTTACACCTAAGTGTGCATGGTGTGAAACCAAACAACTGCATCCCACTGCCAAAGTGTCTCAGGAAGAAGATACAGTCACCATTCCTTGTTGTTGGTATTCACAAGAAGACCCAGTGAGTCTCACGTTTTCTGTCACTCTTATGTCACCTAAATCCTCCTTGAATTTTCTATGAAAATCCAGAGTATTCTCAAACAAACTTTCACTTGAAGACATTTTATGTTCTACCAAAACAAATGCCTTAAACAAGTTAGGAACAGACTTTCTGCCTTCTGCATCAAGAAAATTTACAGTAAATTCCACATTTTCCTCAGAAAATCTCAATATTACTTAAAAGCATGTGATTTTCTAGGCTGGAAGATACACTACCTCCATCAAGTACCAAACTACAAAAATCTCTTCCAAATTCTTCCCCTACCACAGTTTCAAGTGGCACTTTTCACTGATGAAATTTACCACATCCATTAAAAAAAATATCCATGTGTCTACAGACAACTGAAGCTGTTGGGATAAGCCCCTCCCTGTTCAAACATAATCATGGAGAACTCTGTATTTAGGACTGAACAGACAGGACTCCTGTGATCCATCTCCTTGTAACATGGTGGTGTGCAACTGATGCTAAAAGGACACAGCTGCTCAGATTTGTCACTCACTGCACTAAACACCTGAGGCAGCACTGAATGGCTGAACTGTAGGGACAAAGAGCAACTTCTTCTGAAAAGAAAGTCAAAACTGAAACTCAGCTTGGGGAAAAAGGGTGGAGAGATGCTACCATGGGAATGCTGTGGTGAAAAAAGGCAAGCAACAGATGAAAAGGGCAGAAAGTAGATTTAGACCTGTTGTGGGTAGAAGAAATTCTGCTGGACAGATTGTACAGAAATTCAGGAACAGGGAACAAGAGAAATGGGAACTCTGAGAAGAACCAAAATAAGAAAAAATACACAGCAAGTGTTCCATAGGAACAGATCTTAAGAACCAAGTAAAACAGGTATTTACTTGTGATGAGGAGTTCTCACACAGTCCAATACTGCATGCAATAAATAATGTCACCAGAAACAGAAAAATTAAGTTCATTAATGAAAGAACAAATTATCACAACAATGCTACATGGGCAACCTTTATTCTGACACTTCTTAACTTCTGAAAGCTAATCATAGCAACTTAATAAAGTTACTTCAAGGTAAATTCTGCCATGTTTGTAATTTTTTAAAAAACATTTTCTCACATACTTTTCTACAATTAGCAAAGATAAAGTAAAAGGACTTTGAGTAATCACAAGAAAAATTTTAATTAAACACCATGGAGATAGGGATAGAAAAGATAAAAGAATCTTAAGAGAAAGAAGAGATCCTACATATTTCATAAGTAAGGCCAGATGAAACAATCATCACTTATCTGCAACCAAAAAGCACAAAGGCTAAAAAGGAACAATGAAAACTATTCCATTAAACACCCAGCAAGTCTATCACTTGCAAAAAAATTAAAAATATGGATTTGACAAACTGAAGAACCTATTTGACCTGAAGTTTGGTCCATATCTAATCAATCTACAAAACAGTCTGGATTCTCAGACAATGTAATGTTTCAGAAACTTTGAAGCCTTGATATTTGATCCTCTATCTGTAAGGTTTTATAAATTCAAGTTAATAAAATTACCAGAACATGGTATTTTTCACAGTGCTTTACCATTACCTTAAAAAGAGTAAACAAAATGCCAAAAGAAGAGGAAAATTCATGAAAGGAAAGGTGGTGATTTTACACTGTAAAATATTTTTGGGTAAAAACTCCCCAAATCTATGCAGTGATAAAGAGGAAAATATCTGCACAGTTTTCAACAGCGTTAATTAACATTTTAAAAATTACCAATGTGTGAATAACTCCAAATATCTAACTCTGCATATCTGCAAGTTTCTTACCAGCTACTGGCAAATCCAGCTTTGCTCGTTTTAATTCTGATATAGAATTTTGGAGCTGCTCTATTACAAAGTCATCTTCATAGAAGAAATCCTTGGCTAAAGACTCCTGCAGAAATTCTACAAGCTCTTCCATTTGTAATTTCATCAGATGCTCTAAGGAGAAAAGGAGAAAATATTACTAATATTATACATTAAGATATCTTGATAATGAACACTCAAAAATGTACTTTAGCCATGAGGTGCTTTTGTTTTCAAAGTAGAATGAAAAGCACTTGTTAATTAGGCAGGTAACAGATTTCTAATCAGAGATCTAAAGTATATTAAAAATTCACTTGCAAGTCACCATGGAAATCCCTTCTACATATTATTCTTTACTTAGGATGGTGTTTTCCAAAAAGGGGCATCTTCAGAAAACTAACTACAAGTCACCCTCCTTCAGCCTTCTCATGTCCAACAGCTTCAGGTCTTTATTTGTCAGCCTGCATCCTCAACTTAGAACCACTGCTGTGGATCTGTACAACAGATTAAGAGCTCTAAAAGCAGATAAACATTTTAAAAATCGCTATTTAAAGCACCCTCATTCACAACTGAATTAACTCCCAATGAAATGATGATGGTAGTTCACACTTCAGAACAGCTTCAGGCTTTCTGAAAATTCAGGTCATATTTTGAAAGTCATTTTATAATTATCAGGTTATTTTTCTTTCCCTTTTTACACAGCAGTAAGGCCACGTGGATTGCAAGGCTGTAACTGCATACCTACGCCTCTTTTTTCATCATTTGTATGTCACCAAAAGCTTCAGATGTATAATTTCAATATGGAAACCATAAAAACTGGTTTGGTGCTGTAATAAAAATGCTCTTGCCATGTATTCCACAATGACACTGACTGAATAGCTATACCATCCATGTTTTTGAGGGTAGACAAGAAATTGGAAAACAAATCAGAATCTGTCTTCTGCCAGCTCTCTCATCTCCTCTGTTGCCATGAGGTTCTCTCAGTGTTTGATCATAGAGGAAGTTGCTGTGTACTTGCTAAGCAAGCAAATCCACACTCAGACTTTTTCCTCATTAAAAGAGTGGTGAATAAAAAAAAACTAAAATCAAGTAGATGCCTATTTGCAAATAAAGGAGAAACCAAAATGTTAAGCCTAATGATTTGCCTCTAAACGTTTAGCTTTCTCAAGTGCAATAATGTAGAAGGTAATCTGCTCCATTTTTCAAAGTTGTTTATGAGCAAACTAATGAAACCATCCCAGTGAGACATCACCACAGTTCAAGAAGGATAAACTAGCAAGGAAATTAAAACATTGGTTCTATGGGCCCCACACAGACCTCTGCATTTACACAGAGTCAAATGACTTCACTCAGAAAGCCAAAGTCCCACAGGAGGAGTGTCTCAAGTCGAGCTACAAGGTATCATCCTTAGAAATGCTCAAATCTATTTAGAAGCCAACATTCACCCTCAAAAGCTTTTTGGGTCCTTGGAACTTAGGATGCCAAGTCACTTCGGGGAACCAGGCGTAGATGCTTTAGACAGTTCTGGTCAAAATCTCAAATTTTACTTCATCCAAAGTGAAGAGATGAAGGAGAAGGTCACACAGGCAGACTAGTGAAATTCTGGATTTTAATTACATTCTTGGACAAACCATGGCGTAAAGTGACACAGACTGGTAATTCCTCGTTGCTGAAGTATTTGCTGGTAGATTTTCAGCACTTAGTGGCACAGCCTTGATTCATTGTGTGCTTTCTTGATGAATTTAAATCCTGTGGGGTCTAAAAAGCCATTTCCAGACCATGAAACTACCACACTTTTCCCCATAGTTTAGTCAGTAATACAAAAGACTTCAGGTCCAAATAACTTTCTTACTCTAATAAACACTTCTGTTTGACAATCACACTGCTGTGGGCCCAGCTGAGATAGAGTTCATTTTCCCCACAGCTGCCCTCACAGTGCTGTGCTGGTGTCTAGAAAAGTCCATCTAGTTTTCTCCTTCCCTCAGTCCTGCTGAGATGGGAAGGGATAGAGCAGCTTGGTGGGCACCAGGATCCAGCCAAGATCAACCCACAACACACACACATTAATAAAACAAAAATGTTTAACTTTTTGTGCATAAGGAATGAAAAACATCTGTCAGAAGGAGCAGAAGGCACATGGGAAACTAAGATTTTTACACATTAAGGTCAAACTACACAAAATGAGAAGAAAACTAGCTGAACTTCTGTTTAGGTTTCAAATGTTTGACAGATTTCTTTCTTACTTCTGTGCAGTTTCAGAATTGTGTAAGACATAGCAGTGAGAATCCGCTCTCCTTCAAGTATGTAGATATCCCATATCCTGAGGCTTAATGTAAAGGGAGTCTGCAATGACAGAATCAGGCAATGCTGTGAAAACAGTCTGCCCCAAGTCAAAATTTAAAACAGCAACAGAAAGAAAAACATACTCACACGATCAAGAAAACACTGGAAAAACCACTTGGTTGTGTAAAAGCTGGTGGGCATATCCTGGGAGTCCTGCAAACAACACAGAAGTTGAAAAACACTTTCAAAAATCCAAGTAATGCCTTGCACTCCCCATGAAAAAATATTTTCCCCTTGAGGCTCATGTACTCAATAGTCATAAATAATAGTCATAAATAATTAATTTAACTATGTAAGACATTGTTACTTCAATCCAACAAATGCAATTACTGGTTTTTACAGCTCCTCTTCATCAGTTTCACCACCTGAAGAACATGCACTTGGAGGTGCTGAAGTATTAATATATCTTAGACTTTTATCATGTTCTTGGGACAGAGGTAGCAGAGGATAAAATCCTCTCTCAAGAAAATAAATCAATATTCTGGAGCAAGCCAAGTTCAGGCACTGGCTCCATTAAGTCTTTCATTTATTTGTAGCAAGGCTGACATTCATGTCCAAGGCTGAAAGGACTTCCTCACAAAAATACATATCCACCAGATATTATTGAAAAACAACCAAATTCTTTGACCAGTGGGCCTCGAACAGGTTAATAAGGAATTTTATTTCTTGATTAAGGGGCCTGATTTCCCCTAGAGCACAGATAATCCATAGGGTATGGCCCCATTCAAAGATTGCTAAAGCTTCTCTGCAGCTTCATGGAGCTCTTCAAAGTCCTTTGTGCAGTAAAAAGAAAAGCCAAAGTAAAAGCTGAAAAGTTAAGAAATCCTGAATTTTAACTATGGGATAACATCATACTCTATGCTTGGCAGATTCAGCTTTGCCAAAAATTACGGACCAAATTCGAGAACTTAAGTTATACAAACATTAAATAAACAATGGGCCAAATCCCCTTAGTATATGGGCAGGCTTTACTTTTGTCTTTCAGGAGTTAACATTACCTCATTTTAGTGACATATTCACAGGAACAGATGAGGAAAAAGATGTTCCTGCCAAGTGAGCATCTCTTACACTACACCTTTTAAGAACTGGAGATGGATTCTGGCAGTACCAATGTACTGTAAAACAAAATTCTTGATGCCTACTGGAAGGGCATTCTTCTCCCATCAGAAAAAAAACTTACATCTTAGAATAAATATAGCCAATATTAAAAAAGGCATATTATTTTCTATTTAAAAGCATTAAAAGAGATAGAACTCTACATGTAGCTTCATGAAAATAGAAGTATTTTAAATGGACCATTAACCCCTCTTAGAAAGGTTATTTTTTAAACAGAAATTAAAACTGGTTTGTCCTAAAGTCACCTCTGTCCAGAGATGAACCACAAGCTAAACATACAAAAAACCTCTGATAAAATGATCTAGCATCAGTTTGCTTACAGAAGCTCACACAAGGCCAAACAGAAGAACCACACATTGTCCTTATAAACTCAGAGGTCCAAAGTGAGACAGACATCCAAATAAATCACTCTTAGGATCCAATTTTATCCTAACTTTGTCAAGATGTACCAAAACTTGGTCTATAATGAAAACAAGAGCACTTCTGCCTCTCAAAACTTTACATTTTTTCCCAAGGTTTGAGAATTCTTAATCTAGTGGGTTCACCTGAACTGAAACAAGGTAGAAAGCTGTAAATTTGCATTTCTTGTAGAGTGAAATAAATACTTACCAAATGCTGCTTAAGTTTGGACATAAATTTCTTCAGTATTTTGTCATGATGTTCCTGAAACCTCATCAGTTTTGGAAAACCAGGAATAAAAAAACCTAAGAAAAGAAGTTGGCCACTTAACAGGTGTTTGTGCTATAAAATGACATAAAAAACCATTAAGGCTCCAAGAACATTATCCTTCTATAAGACCACTGGATCTGAACAGATATTCATAACAATATTTTGATGTCTCTATATGCACATACTCCTGCCTAAATAGCTACAATCAATACATTCCCTTAGTGACAATTATTGGATCAGAATGACAAGTGACAGCAGATCCATCAGCCCTACATTAGTCAAACCAATATAAGATCACGTGGAAACCACATTTATAATTATTTTTTAAAAGAAAACCAAAACAAAGAATCACAACCCTCACCCCCTAAAATTGAAATTATAGCCCAGAAAATTCATGATAGAAGGCCAAACAGCACGGGTATCTACTAGAACTTTCTGCATTGAAGAAAAGACCATAAAAAGACAAGAGGGATATTCTAGCAAGACAAATATCATGATTATATCTTGTAAGTAAAGACTGTGAGCTCATACAACTGAAACAAAGGGTATTAAAAGACTCATCTAATTGTTTTAGTGATTACACATGGAAAACTCTAAGACCCCTGTCCAGCTGAGGTATCAGCAGAGTTCAAGTTTTTTTATAACTCTAACATATTTTAAACAGTATGGAAACTGAAAGAACAAGTACAGACCCACAGTAGCCACGCAACTTAAAAAAAAAAAGAAAAAAAAAAAAAAGAAAAGAAAAGAAAAAGGAGTGACTAAAGTCCCAAACCAAAAGGCAAAGTCTCTCTGGTCACCAATTGTGCAATTCAGTGCACAGTCACTAAGACACAAGATTTACTACCTCAGATTCACACAGGTTTAGTACCCCATAGATACAATGCAAATTCTGCAATACTTAAATTAAATGTCAGGTTGCATATTAGGAAATTTCAACAACACAGGCAAAGCATTTGGGTTTTTCGTACGGTAAACAGTGACTACATCAAAGCTAATTAGCCATCAACAATAACAATAAAGGCTCTTTTTCCATGGAAGGTTGCTCTTTCACATTTACATACACCAACTCATTATCTTGAATTTCTAAGACTATAGAAAGATCAATGGAAAGAGCTTCCAAAAAAGCCGATAATTTTCAGGGTGAGATGTCTGTATTTTATCATTTAGAGACTTTACATCTTCCATACAATATGAAATACCAGAGAGGCCAAATTCATCTCTTGATTTCAAGTAGTTTTATACTAGAAATTAGTCTGGCTAATAGGCTGCACCCAAAAAGTATTCCAGGTTGCCATATCACAGGTAAAATTGAAAAAAACCATGAAAAATCTTGTCTGTGGGGAGGAGCTTTTAACCATCCTAATCTGCCAATATGATTCTAATTGGATTATTTAGCCCACCCCCATGATTTCCATAGGGAGATGGATTTCAGAGAACTATCTGATGGTCAGTGGCATCAAGTGCAACTATAAAAGTTCTTCTTTATGGATATTGGCAATTTGGAATTGAAATTCCTTGAGCTTTAAAGAGTTGACAAACAGTGTTTTAAGCTACTTTCCCCAATGAAGAACATAGAAAGTGCAAACTGTAATATGACATCAGTTAAGTCACTTTTGAAGTTTGCTTTCCAGAATCTACAGTGATATTTACAGATGCACAGTGACATTTAAAACAGATAAATTCAAGGAATCACAGGAAATCCAGGTTGGATGGGAATTCTGGAGATTATCTGGTCCAATCTGCTGAAAGCAGAACCTTAGACTAGTTAGCAACATTTAATAAATGATAAATTGGGAACATATGAGTTATAATTAAGTTTTATCAACTTCTATAAAGGCAAACTTGCCTAACAGGCACTGCCAAAACAGTTGCAGTGTGTATAATAAAGCTGTCACACAATGGTTCATATGCCCTGTGGAGAAGTTCATCAAGCCTTGGGCTACTCAAAGCTGCCTCCTTCCCTCTCATGTCACTTGACAGGTGTGTGACAGGAATAAAGGAGGGAAGGAGGGAGGTCTGCAACATCTCAAACAACTCATCTGCCTATGTTTATCCTCTTGTTTACCATGCACACAATTTGGTAAATAAGAACCTGATTTTGACTTATTTCCCCCAAAGTAAGAATTTTCTATGAGCTTTGAGGAACTCAATATTCTACATGGCTGCAGTTACACAGGTTTGGATTATTATGAAATCCATAGATTTTTTTTTGTAAGATGCATTTAGTCTGTGTTATCATTGTGTAAAGCTCCAAGAAAATCTTTTGACATTTGATGAATTCAAAATTTCATTCACGACACTGACATCAGATCACACTTTTTTTTTTCCTCCCCCTGAGTTGATAGCTTTGCAGAACTGTAAACAGCTAAATAACAAACTATCCCTTTGTTTTGGGAGTGGAGAACTTCGAGGAACAATGAAAAGCCTGGGAAGCAAGATAGCACAGAATGAGAAATTCTTCAGCAGGGAAAAGCAGCTAGAGCTTGTCAGAAATTTTCTACAAAGTCCAAGTTCTGGGTGACATTTACTTCTGCAGGCTTCCAAGAACCACAGCTTTTTTCAATCACCAGAACTGTAACATCACAAAGGTTTTGGAATTCCTGGACTTGTTCCATACCAATAGCCATGGAATATCCTTAGATCATACTAAATGTGGCATGGAAAGAGAGAACTATCAATAACACAAAAGCAACAACACCATGAGAGCAGGAGATTCTGTGTGGGGTAGAGATAAACCTGAGAAGCCTGAAGTTCATGCCTAGACACAAGTCCATTTTTTACTGTAGATTCCTGTCCTGCCAAATGATAGCACAGCTGCAGTATTACTTAACACATTCTGTATTAGGTTTCCACTACTATTTTATTACTATATAGATGTCTACATAACCAGTTTTCAATTGGTTACATTCCCTGAGAGAATAAGAGAAGAGGAAACCATCTGATTTTCATTAAGAACTATTTGAAAGATATCCCATATAAAAACCATTACTCTCTTATGGATGAGAGCTCCAGTAACATCTAATACCTGCCCTAAGTATCAAGCTCCCACTATGTTTTATTTTTGACCAATCAGAATAGAACAGTTTCATTTTCAAATAATTTACAGCTCAAATAGGACAGGTTGAAACCTAAATACAGTGACAGGAAACTCCATACCGTGCATAGCGTGCTTTGGACCAGAGAGAAGTTTCACCAAGGCCCAGAAGGCATCTTCTTCATTCATGAACATCAGGAGCAAAGCTGTGATCTGGCTCATTCCCTGACAGTATCCAACTTCCTGAAAATCATACAGTGGAAATATTAAAATGCTGGAAACAAAAGCCTCATAGCCATGAGCTTTTAACTCTTGCTTGAGTTAGTGGAGGAAGGATGATGCCTGACCTGATGGCAAAGCTTCCCACCAAACACACCTCATAATTAAACATTAAAAATATTGATAGATAGAAGGGATGATGCGCAACCCTCCAACTGGAAAGTAACCTGGAAGTATTGATTGCCCATTAGAACTCACTGCTGATGAACAAAATCCTTGGTAGGTACCAATATTTTCAAGTTACTGAATCATCTTTTTGTCCAATGGATGCATTTCTCATTTAGTTGTAATTTGGGGGGTGTTATGGAGGGTCAGAGTATCTGGCTTTGTTCTTGTTTACAGTCAGGGCATCATCTGATAAACACAGGATTTTTCAAGAGAGACCTGTAACTATAAACTTGCTCAAGTTTAGCAGCCCAATAGCAAGCAACTGTAATAAACCCAAAGAAAAAATTTATTGTTCCAAAACTGAACTTGAGTACTTCCTCTGCTATTAATTTTGAATTTTATGGCAGGAACCAGCTGTCACTATCATTCAGCTGCAAAGATAACCCCATCAATAAAGTATTTGTAAGGACAATTACTTAATTGTTGAGTAAGTTTTTTCAGGTTTACAAATTTTTAGCAAAACTTTGTTCTAGAGATAAAACCAAAGCATAAGAACTGCTTGACGCATAAGAACACGTCAAGAGGAAAAATACAACAGCAGAAGCACAAAATAAAAACTTTCCTATAATATTCTCATCATTACACTTTGATGATTGATTTTAAACATAATTATTCATGCAACTTGAAAACACCAGTCTAATGTTGTATTTAAGGTAGAAAAGGTCAGACAGAAAAGTTACATTTCCTAGAACTTTGAAAAAATAATTAAAAAACTCCAGTATTTAATTCAAGTAACTGTTTTAATTTCTCCTTCCTCTTTTAAAGCTAGCATATTTTATATTGACAACTAGGGAGTTGCTGATGGATATAAAATGGAAGAGGTACAGAAATGCTCAAAATGGGCCCAAGGAATGAGGGGACAGTGCATTAAAACCACAGTGGAATGTGGACATGAAGGCATTTCTTTTTCTTCTATTTTTAGCATACAGCCAAAAGACATTACAAAATACTTAAGCTTCTAACCCTTATGATTCAGTCTGGAAACCCCAGTCTAATAAATCCCCACTCAGGACTAGCCCTTATGTAAAGAAGCCAAGACCAAGCCAAACCAGCAAGAAGATGCAACCTTTTAAACTAATTTCGAAACTTTAAAACCTTTCAGGTTATGAAATACACCTGCTAATGCATGTCTTCTGCAGTATTTTCCTCCCCATCATTCAAAGGACAGGGAGGCAGATTATATAATGGGGGGAAATATCAGTCACATAACCCTCTAGCACAACACAAATTCATTATTCTTATTACAGATTGTAAGCACAGTTCAGTCGTCCAATAAAACTCATAATTCAGATGCTTTATTTTAACTTCAGCTCAAAATATGTCAAGAAATAGGTTTTTTCTATGTACTTCCAAAGGTCACTGAAATGTTTGTTGTTTTTTTTAGGGAGAAAGAGATGCAAGTTATTATCTTACAGCACATTTAGAGAAACCAGATTTAAGTGTAAAGGAACACAGCTTACCGTATTATATATGGAATATGCAGCTAAAATATGGAACAAAGATTGTTGCCTGGAGAAATAAGAGCAGAAAATGAAAAAAAAAACCACTATAGTATTATCTTTTGTAAAAACAGAATAAACACACATAACAGTGAATTGCATTTTGGAAACATGTTTTCCCAATTTAACTTGTCTAGCACTAAAGAACAGGATAAACCACACTTGACAACGGTAAGTACTTCTGATTTCAAACCTATTTTGTAATTAGCACCTTTATGATGTTTTACATGTTGAAATGTTTCAAAAAGTATCAATATACTTTAGAAGAGAGTGGTGGCGCATCGTCATTTTTACAGACAGGTAAAGTGAAACATTGCATGGGTGACATTTCAAACACTGATTTATTCTGAATGCCAGAATTTAAACTCCCCAAACCTGTTTTCTGTGCTTGCAGAACACAAACAGCTGTTACTGATTCCAAACAGAGATGTAGAAGTGAAGATGTGAAATACACAAAGCAGCCACAAAGGTGTCTTAATCTTGGCACTGAAATTAAAGTCTGCTCTAGTGACTGCTACTGTCAAGCTGAAGAAAAACAATATTAACTCTGGCTCAGCATCCTGTGCTCAGCCCTCTGTTGATTTCTGGGTCCTTCAGAGCTAGAATTACAAAGATCCTTGTAGAGATCCCTTGCTTTCTGTAAAACAGTCTAACTTGTGAAGGTAGCCAGACAAAAAACCCCAAACACCAAACCAGCCGGCACAACTCTGCTCTTTCCAAGTTGTGTATGAAACAAGAGTGGAGGGCTCTCACAATCAACTTTTAAACTCAAAGCTACTTTCTGTCACCTGTTCAGGAGACAATCTGGATATCTGAATGCCTACTTTCATCCACAAGTAAAATTGCTAAAATTTAACAGCACAGTTTTGCATATTGTCCTTTTTCTGTCCAGTGAAATTTTCTCCCTGTTACTAATCAACAAATGGAAAGAGGTATTAGCAGGATTAAAAAAAAAAAAAAGAAAGAAAGCATAAGCCAGAAGGTGCTTATTTTCATTTGGGAAGAGGATTTACACTTGGAGAATTTTATCAAAACATCTTCATTGTGGCAATTTGGTTTACCCTTTTGCAGAACTGAAGTTTAGCCATTCAGTAACCAAAGAAAAGTGTTCTAAGGTACCAGACATTAAGCTGGAGCCTCATTTTACAATGACAAACTAAGAGGTCCCCAGTGTACACAGGAACCTCCTGTACCCTCAGCTGACCACATGAGTGCAGGAGCTCAATCTCATTCACAGCTCCATACACAGAGTAACAGTGATTTCAGCATTATTTACACTAGATGGTAGCACTGAAGACCTGTAAAAGAATGAACCTTCAAAGACATACAGTCTACTTAAAAGTCAAACAAGCAATTGACTTACCCAGGGGACTTTATTTCATTGCTATGTGAATTGATTTCTGAATTTTTCATCGAGGCATTGCTGGAAATGCATAATATATGTACAGTAATTCCGAGATCTATTCCAAGTGTGAAATTGCTTTAGGCAGCCAAAGGCTTTCCTGTGGACTCTGAGGGCAGGGTTACAACAGCCACAGGGATTGGAGCTGGCTCTGCTTGTGTTAACCCCAAACTGAAGAGGCAACGAGCTTCTGTTGACATGTAAAATGTGTGCACAGAAGGAAGAGAGGCCCGAGCAGCACAGACACTGCCAGCCCTGCACAAATGGATCAGAACTGCCCTGGCTGCACAGAATCATCTCAGCCTGGATCTGTGCTCCTTCCTTACAGCCATCAAAGAAATTCCCCTGACTTAGGATTTTTCCACAAAATATCTAGAATAATAATGTAAGAAAATGTTTCTTTTATTATCACATTAAAGCCCACAGCTCTGAGTACCATTTTTTGAGAACAGCAGACTAGCATAAAATCTGCCTTGGCAAGAAAAGGAGATTAAAAACTGAACGAATGCAGAGACAGAAGGGGAAAAATACCCTCTTCTTCCCAGCAGGATGCTGATGCTGCAAGCGAGCAACAATACTGATGTTTGTATCCCCACTTTTTTCACTATTAAGCACTTTTTAAAGATGACAGCTGCCTAATATTCCTCATCTAGTAGCAGCAAAAATAATGAAACAAAACATTTTGAAGAAATCCAAAAGCATTATGGCTTACAGTTGTAAATAATTAAATGCTCACATACAAAAAGACTGCATTATTTGGTTCTGAATTAGATAATGGGGGGAGAAGAATACAAAACCAAAGGGAGGCTAAAATCTCTGAGGAGATGAAAGTTTACTCACTTCACACCGTATCTGTCCCGGAACATGATGTTGTCCCTGTATGTGCGGTTCACATCAAGGTCAATTTGCCGGATATCTGGCGAAGACCCTCGTGCTTGACACTTCAGTTTCTGGGGGTACAGTAAAGAACACAAGTTTAAAATGGTGAACTCTAAAAAAGCAGAAACCTGCTTGCCTATACAGCTATGTTGAATTAATTGCCATTGTGTGATTTAAACAATACAGAACAGCAACTCACAAGATTAACAGTTTTAACTTCCAAAATAAGCATATACATGTACAAATTCAATGAGTCAGAAACAGACACAGAGTAAAGATGTACAAAGATCAATCCCATAACACATTTTTTTTTGACACATCGTTCACTACCTATATTTAAGGCTGTTTCAGCATTTCAAATTTCTTACTTTCTTATTTCTCAGGCAGGCACAGCACTAGAGTAAGAAAATTAATTTTGCCACTCAGGAACAAGAACCTGAGGTGCAAGTGCTCTAGACTAGGCTTTAAGCAAATGATTTACTGTGGTTTTCATACTTTTCCTGCCTTTTTCTCTAGCAGGAGTAATAGCTACATAGCTGCCAGTTATTATCTAAATATAGATAATGGACATTTCTCTAGTAATTTCCTCTGTCTTTCGGTTCTAATCTAATTTAGCTGTAGAATATGTCTACTTTAGCACTTGCTTTAGTGTTTTATAATTAAATCCATTTTTGTAATTGAATACTTATGAAACCTGCACAGGTTTAGACTGGCACCTTATTTTTTGCACTTAGAATAATTTTCTCTTGACTCTCATTCATTTATTCTCACTTCTGTCCGTAAAAGCTCAGTTTGCAAGACCCTGGATTCAATATGGTATTTTTAAAACATTACTTCTGACCATTAGAGAATACCATGACAATCAAAAGGCAAAACTCTATGGACTCTGGTTTCAAGAAAACAAGAGTGAAGTCAAAAATGGTAATAACAAAGGGATCAAGCAGGGAACAATAACATGCATCAAGTCTGCTGAACACAACCAGAAGCTTTAGGCACATGAGGAATTGTAAGCCACTGAACCAACACAACACTAACCACAATCTCAGCTATGGGCAACTTTCAGTATAATTTCAACTAAACACCCAGAATGATTTGTCCCCCAGACAGACAGAAAAGCAGCAAAGGAAAATTTCTAGTTTTAAACACCTATGACATCATGGAATATAGGAAAAGAAGCACCCTGAGCCCTTGCAATCATGGCAGCTTCACGTGTGAGAGAACAGAAATGTACCAAAGTTTGAGAAACAGGAAGGCCAGAAGGTTAAGAATTGGACTTTCCCCTGCAAAGAACTGAAAGAAGCTATCTGACCTACAATAAATGTGTATTATCCTTCTGACTTTAAGGTGTGCAGTTTGTAAGTGACACTTGCAGTGAGCAGTGTTAGTATCACTTCAGGAAATAGGAAAATAGAGAGCAGCAAGATGAGTATATCACTAATCAGATAATGATGGAAGAAACTCTTTCTACTTCTGTACCTGAACTACAAACATTTCTTTGTTTTGCACTGAGCATTAGAGGACATTAATAATCCCTGAAGATTATTTCACCTATTTTTAAATGCTTCTAATTTTCCTTGGCATTCTTTCCCACAACTACATTATTCAGCATAACCTGTTTTACCTCCTTTGGATCTCCCACTAGTCTTACTGAGGAACTTAAAATATAACAGTCAGAAAAAGCAGCCAGTTAGATTAAAGAGCAAGAAATATGAGGAAGGTAACAGACACCAAAATTTAGATAACATCACTACCAACACCAATCTTCTTTCATAAGAATCCTCATCTACTCAGACTCAGTCTCAGCTCAGCTTTTGAATACACAGCCTTTTTCCTAGCTAAAAAAACCAACAGAGTGCAATGTAATTTCTAATTTATTTTTTTGACACTTCATAACAGAAAATGCTTAATAAAGCCTGTAGCTTTAGTATATGATATCTTAAAATTAATATTAAGTAGAAATTCTACAAACTCACATTATAAAAGTCTTTCATTTCTTCTTTCATCTTAGGAACATCAAGCAACAAAGACCAGACTTGCCCTCTCAACTGCAGCGGGATCCCTTTATAAATTCTCCTATGAAACTGCAAAAAAAGAAAAGAAGGTAAAAAAGCAGCACAATTTACAATGCTCTGAATAATAGGAATAGTGATGCACAACATGCTAAAGAGAAAAATGGAATTAAACCAAGCACCCTAGGAAAGGGATGACCTGCTGGGGACAAACTGTTCCAGTGTGTTTTGAGGAATGTGTCCAGCAATGCCATTTGGGACCTCTTGACAGAATCCAGAGGCACAAGGACAAAACAGACATAGGGGCCAAACCATCCCAGGTGATGTTTTCAAGCCAGGACTTTTGCATGTAGGAAGGTCTATCAAAATTATATCACCTTTGCTCAGCAAATTTTTAAATTTAGATCCCAAAAATCAGATTCTTAGCAACACTATTTCAGGATAAGCCACAAATAACTCACTGTAATTACAGTCTATAAATAGAAATAGCAAAAAAGCAAGCAGCAAAATCACAAAGCTTTAAAAATTAGCAGTAAAAACCCAAATGCAGAACTGATTTTTGAATTCTTCTAAAACTGCAACAGTATCCTCAAATGTATGTATGCAAGGAAACTAACTGTGAGATCACAAAAAATCAGAATGTACCATTTCTAAAGCTAACAGATCTCATATTCTATTTCTAAACTAATAATCAATCTCCCACATGCATATTAAAACATTTGCAAAAAACCAACAAAACACAAAAAGGTTTTTTCAAAAAGGTGTTATCATCTTTTGAAGACATATCTAAGACAAGGAAAATTAAAAAGACAACTCTGACACAGAAAATTAACCTTTCTGGAATTATGTTCTTACCATTATTTCAATGATTACACAGGGAGACAACTGGGTTTAAAAGAGAACAAACCACACACAACTGCTCTCCAATTTTTTCTTCACGTTTATCCCACAATGGAAGTTAGACCTTAAAAATTTCAGTTGACAAAGCTGCCACTTCCTTTAAACATTTTTATAAAAGTTCTGTTTGCAGTAAGAAATATTTTGAAAGCAATGTCCTCCTCAAAGACAGATTGTTTTTCTCTTCACATATTTCACCTCTCCAGGTTTGGGAAATTAATGAACCCCTCATTGCAGTGTATTTCCAAACCTCCTGCCATTTGGAATATATCAGCCCTTTAAAGGTGTCTTTAATGCCAGCAAGGATTTGTGTCTGGACTGCAGAATCTGTAACTCTTGCACAAGTAAGGTTATGAGTTTCTTCCCTTGCTCCTTCTTCAAATGAAAAACAAACTTGTATAAGATACAACAGCCATCCTGGAGACTGCCCACAGAAAAATGTTGTGCTTCATGAAGAAAACTCTGCTGCATTAACAGGAAGAATGCTAAAGCAGCAACACCTGCAGTGTGAGCACAGCTGTGCCAGGACAGTTTCTTCTATAAGGATGAAGAACACCACACACAGCTCCAAAGCAGCCTTCACTACAGATGGATACCCTGAGCTCAGGCCACACATGATTTCAGCGTGTGTCAGCCCAGACACAAGGGTGGGAGAGAAGAAAATTCAGTCTTTTGAAAGCCAAACACCCCCAACTGCAGTGGAGTCATTGTAGGAAGAGATTAGCCTGTCTACTGGAAACCAGAATGAGCCAAATGTGCAATATCTGGAATTTGCAATTTTACAAATTTGCAATTTTTCTGAAAATTTGGAAGAAAACGATGGGAAAAAAACCAGCAGTGATCTATGTCCTCAGTGCCAGGTAGTTTTATTCCCCAGCCCCATGTCCAGCAACAGAGTACCTTCACAACAAACATTTTTGTCAGCTAATGGAAATCTCAAAACACGGTCCTGGGCAGCTGCAGGTGGCCCTGCTTGAGCAGGGGGCTGGACCAGGTGACCTCCAGAGGCCTCTTCCAACCCCAACCTTTCTGTGACCCTGTGCAATGCTGCAGTTTTGTGAAAATGACACAGCTGTGCTGCATCTTGGGGAGGAATTCACACACACTTCACTGCAAAATTCAATTCTGATAATCATTCAGTCACCAAACAGTTAAAGGAAATATAAATGAGCACACTGACTATTAGCTAGCTGAATGTCTTTACCATAAGCACCATGCTAGTGCCCTCTGCTGTCTTTTGTGTCCTTATGTAATACCAGGTAAAAAATCTGCTGAGAAATGCTGCTTGTATCTATATACATGCAGAACTCTTATCTACTTTTCTGCTCTCTCTGAATTAATAATTAAAACAGAAAGTAGAAAACTGAGGAAGTTACTTTTTCCTTCTGCTTCTGGGAAGATGAAATACTGAGTAATTTTAAATAATTTGTGAAGACTAAGGCTTTCTTAAGATAATCACTCAAAACAAAGCACAAATACATAAACTCAGAGTTCAGATAAAAACACGCATCTGTGAAAACATTCATCAATCAAATAATAGGGTTATGGGATCTGGGATGTCTCCATCAGCACAGGACATAGAAAAAACAAAGTGATCCTCAATACATATAAATATATAAACACAGGATACATAAAAATACAGGTTTAAGTTCTGTAGCACACCTAAGCTGATATTCAGTCATGGATAGTAGTCAAACTCTTGCAATTATTAATAAAATTGTTGATCCTGAAGTAGGTAGGAGAAACTGACACTAAATGAGGCCCTGTCACCTTGGAATTCAAAGGAGCTTCTCATGCAAAAACAAATTGGACCAATAAATACACTGAATACAAAGAATGAATTAAAACCCTCATAAAGCAAGGAGACAAAAAAAAATTAAGCTGTCATCCCAATGAAGGCCATAATGTCCAACATGCAAAAACACCTGGAAAACATACAACCTCCCCTTCCTTGCCTGGTCCCCAGCTCTCCAGCTCATAAACCCAACTGGTTTCTGGAAAGAGAAATGAGGCCACTGTCACACAGCACTGGCCTGAAGAGGGGCAACTGGCATCATAGCTCCTGCAAGATAGAAAGTTGGTTTTCTTGAAAATCGAACTTTCTCAGCTGCCAGGCAGAGCTGCACAAGCAGCAAAGGGACTCCGCCACCTCAAAAAGAATCAGTGATGAGAAGCTTAAGAATTAAAATCTGGAGTCACACAAGAAAGTATATTTATAATGAAAAGAAAATATATTTATAAAGGCTGCTGCCTTTAGAGGTTCTTCAGCTTCTGTGGGTTGCATGAAAGGGAGAAAAAGTGCAAATAGAAGAGTTGCTCCATCTCATTCAAAAATCTCAGGAATGTAAAGAGGGTTCTTCATTAAGGCTCTGTGTTCAGACTCCAAACGAACTGGAGACTTGATTATTACACTGTGTGTGACTGCCAGAACAGCTGGAAATGGCAGCTACCCTGATTGTTTCTCTTCTTCCTTTCCCCTTCAATTTAGGCAACTTCAATCACAGATAGATGAAGGCAGACAGGGAAAGACAGAAATACTTTGGTGGAAATACTCAAATGGGAATACAACATATAACAGTTTTATTTAATCTTTCCTGAAAGTTATGATCATACTAAGCCAGGAAGGATTTACTATCTGTGGGTGGTTGATTGTACCCTGAACTACTAAGCAGTAGAATACAAATAGGAAATAAAAGCACAAACTAGAGAAGGACCACGCTGAAACACAAACTTTGCTGCTCTGTGACACTTCCTGCATAAGAAATGACTGATGGGGAGATGAAAGCTTTATTTTGACAAATATCAATCAAGCAAAGACACAAGGGCAGTTACACACTTCAGAGTTGTATCCGTAAGAACCATGACAACTCCACTAAAAAAGATGCCTAAATAACCACACAGGAATCAAGGAGTTTTATACCCAAAGAGCAAGTCAGACAAAAGCACCAGGAGGCCTTTATGAATGAACAGGAGTGCCTGAACAATTTCAAACAGAAAAAGGAAGCCTGTGAGAGGGAAGACAAGGACAGGCAGTTTGGAGGAATACAGAGAGACCATCTGAGCAGCCAGGGATCAGTTAGAGAGCTAAAGCCCTGGTGAGATCACATCTGGCCAGGGACATAAAGGCAACAAGAAAACCTCCCACACAAGGAAGAAATTCTTCCCTGGGAGGGTGTGAGACCCCAGCACAGGTTCCCAGAGAAGCTGTGGCTGCCCCATCTCAGCAAGTGTCCAAGGCCAGGCTGGATGGGGCTCTGAGAAAGGTGGCCCTGCCCATGGCAGGGGGCTGGAACTCAATGATCAATCAGACCCCTTACACCCCAGGCCATTCTATGATTCTGTGGTTCCACACTGTTATGGAGCTGGACATGGGCTCACTTTATTACATCATACTTCACTACCTCGAAACTATTACCCAAATATGGCAGAGCCTGGAACTTTTCTGGTCTCAATATGACAATTCTTCCATCTTTTTCCAGTTCCTCATGGGCATACATTCCTAATCTCTATACCCCACTCCATCTTTTTTACAAGGTTTAGCACAAGAGATCTAATGGGAAAACAGTGTGAAGTTCCCAGATGCCTCATCTATTCCTTGTGATATTTATTCCTCAGCAGTCAAGACCAGGAGAAGATGTAAAGTGAAGCATCTCAAATGCACACACACACCCATCAGTGTGTTAATGTTTTCTTATTAATTCTCATTGTGAAGTTATGAGAGAAAAACAACAAAAAGTTGAGAAGCAGCCTATAGGCAGCTCTGCAAGAGTATTGAATGAAAACTGCAGTTTGCAATTAAGCATATGACAGTTTGGGATAATGGAATCAAATATATGGATTCATTTAGAGTATGTGTACAGTACTAACAGATTCCTTCAAGGCAAAGCTCTCTCAGCTGTGTATTATGAAGGCTCATCACAAACAGCCTGTCCAAAGTCCTGTATTTTGTACATACCTGCTGTATACCTGGGACCATCAGTTTCTCTGAGTCTCCCTTCCTACCTACTTAAGAGCACAATCATGTCTCAAATGTGCCATTTTCCAAACCCAAGCCATCAGTACAATTATAATCTATAATCCTATAACATTGTTATTGTTGCTGTTGCTGCAATGTTCCCTTCAGTGCTGTTTCTAAAGAACACTCATTTCAGGAGCAGCCTGGCTGCACAGAAATCATGGCAGTGTCAGGTGATGTGAGTCTTGTAACACACAGGCTGTTCATTTTCTTTAGCAATTTGTTCCTCTAACATTAACCACTTTATCCAGTCAAGTGAAGACAGAAAACAAGACTCAGGAACTGCTCCTGCAACTACTCCTTCTATGCTTCAAGAATGTGAGCTTGGAAAGCTGGTGCAATCTTCCAACACACTTCCGGATAAAAATTGCCCTTAATTGTGAGTTTTGCCCAACTCTGAGAACATGGCCAGGCTTTACATGTAGAGTAGTGACAAATAATGTCTGGCTTTCCACTGGATGCTCAGGAGGAGGAGGGAACTGATTCTTTATTCTGTATCTTCTGGTTCACTTAGCACATAAAATGTGAGATAGAATAAAGAAAACACCCCTGTTTTTTAAATCTCATGTGCTTCACTAGAGTTCAACAATGAGTGAAATTTTTTCCTAGCCTCAAGTGAAGTTCATCCCTTTATGAACATATTGAATTATTCCAGCCACTATTTATAGTTCAGCCTATAATTTGTTACATGAACTGAAACTCTTTCTGCTCAGCTGATCTGCTAGACCTTGTGCACGCCTGGTGAAGAGAGGATTATTTATTTAAGCCACTGTCTCATGGACTGATGTCACCAACGGTTGAAGAGCACAACCACTGCTGCTTAGATTACACGTGGTTATTGTGTTACCTGAAAGGTCATATTTAACATTCTCTTTAACAAAGTAGCTGTTATGGAGTTGTTTTGGGTTTTTTTTTATTGCCTCTTTGACTTGGGAACATATTTGATCTTAAAATCCCCTCACTGCTACATTAACAAAACAAAGAAACAAAGAAGACCCCTAATTTCTCCTCCCAGAGAAAACGGCAGGACACAAAGTAGGAGTGTAAGAAAAACTCTGGGAACAAGTAATTATTTTTCATGCATTCACATCGTATTTTAAGGAAATGGACTTTCTAGATTCTAAGCTATACCAACAGAAGCCCCAAAAGAAAATGCAAAGACAGCTTGTGTTAAGCTGTCTTGTGTTAAGACAGCTTAATACAAGTCTTAAACTGTGTTGAAGACAAGAAGGAATCTGAATTTGGGATTCTGTGCATTACCCACCAAACAGCCACAAGAGCAGCTATGAAACCCTCCCCAGAGCCCAGTGTTGGGAATACAGCCTCTCCAGCATCTTTTTTTCCAGCTGAAATTCTTCCATAATTTTAAGATGACCAAGATCACAATTCCAGCAAATAAACTGTTCACATGGAAGTCTCCACCTAGCTTTTAAAGCAAGTAAAATACTCAGCACTTAATGGCACACCTGACACGACCCACTCTGTCCACAGATTATTCTGCACACATGAACACAATTTCTTGCATTTGATCACTAATTCTGTTGGGTTATTAGGTATTACTGCCTTTTGGAAGAACAAAAAATCTTATTCTTTCAGTGTGGAGTTTGTTTTGGTTTTTTTTCAGATATCCAACACAGGCAATCTGATTTCAGAGTATACATTCTTTCCAAAATGATAGCCAATGACAAAAGCATATAGAATTTTACCTTTTCACTATTCTTGTATTTTTCCCAGCTTTTCAGCATCTTAAGCCATTTTGTAGTTCTTTCAATTTCAAGGTTCTTTTGCTGAAAAGGAATTAGAAATTTTTAGTACCTCCAAAATTAATGCATTTAAAGTTGTCTATGTTTTTTTAAAAATAACAAGAAAAAGTTTAACCTTTTAGTTCATAACTAAAAAGTTATGAACTTTTTATTCAGTCATCTCAGAACAACAAAGAGTAACATCAGTTCATTTAAAACATCCAAAAAACCAGACAACCAAAAACCAAGCAGAAACTCACGTTTTCACCACTATGGACAAATTGTATTTTATAAGAGGAGGTTAAGTACAAGATTTCAAGAAGTTTCATTTTTACATATTTGGCAAGTTACCAAAAAAAACCCAAAAAACAACAAAGCTTCCACTTGTTTTTTCATACTCAGTTTTCAGGCAAATAATTTCTGCTGCAAGCCACTTATAAGTTAGCTGTCTCTGAAATGATCTTCTTTCCCCAGACCTGCCCTAAACAAAATTAGCTTCTGTTTCCAAGTGATCACACAAACCATCCCTTCTTAAAAGGCACAAAGCTAAAAATGAACAAAACCAAATGCATGCAAGAGTGACAGCACAGGAGCAGAAGTGGGAATAAGCTTTAATTTTTAGAGATAAAAAGCTAGAAATCCTTGCCATATTTCTTCTCCTTGGCACGGCCCATTTTTACCTCAATTACCCTGTAACTTAACATCAAGGATTTCTTCTGAAGATCTATTTGCTTAAATGTTATTACTGACAAGAACATTTCAGTAACAAGTTGATAGAACAAGAATCCAAATCAAAACAAAACCCATCTTCTCAAAAATAAATAATTAAGTAGTCTAGCAAGTACAGCCCTACTACCTTAGAGACTGCCCTTCCGTCTATGAAAACATTGCTAGAGTTGCCATCAACTTCTTGATTTTGGGAACCAAACAAGCACCTGGAATCAGCCATCTTAGACCTTAGCCCACAGAATTTTGAGGCACTTTGGCACCACAGGACCAAAAATTTGTATTTTGTTAGCTCCAATGATAAGACTTTTAGCACTTATTTTTACAGCTCAGTTTTACATTTTGCAAAGTATCTCTGATTATACTACAAAGTTAATAGTTAGCTGTGTGTTTTTACATGTTTTTAATGAGACTATTCCAACTCTCCCAAAAAGCTTTGGAGCACAAGAGCCAGACTGGAAAGGTTAAAGCAGAAAAATGCACGTGTGTGGCTACTGCTTTCTCTTCAGAGTTCTATATAAGCAAGTATTTAGTCTTACTGTAAAGGACAGCCCCTCTACCTCCAACTTCAAATCCAGGGATTAATAAAGACAGGAAGGATATTCATATGGTTAGTGATTCAATCTGGTAACAATGTAAAAGTTTAATTTTAAAGCTCTGCAGGATACTGAAAAGTTATAAATACCTTCATTAAATATTTATAATGTCAATTGCATCCAAAATGTTGGGGGAAATACGGAAGAAAATTATTACTTACTGTCCCAATAGAATCTTAATTTTACTTCTAGCTTTTACCCATTAGAATATGTGCATTCTTTCTTGGCTATCAATGCAATAAAATGGGCTTCTTTAACTTCCTGAACTTCTTTAACCCAGGAGCCCAAAGCCTTGCATTAGCAGAAGTATAACCTGATGAAGTTTAGGTCCACCTCAATTATGACAGGTCCACAAAATGTTCCGGAAATAAGTTTGTTTGGGTTTTCAAGTTATTTTTGTTTGAATTCAAACTCTGTAAGCCTGACACAAGTATAAAAATGTTATGGGGAAAAGAAGTGCCTCTACTCTTTCAACCTTATCTAACTACTCATGTTGCAATCAACTGCCCACATTCCTGCTCAGGTTCTGGCTGTATTGGGCAATATTTCAAATACTTGCCTTTTAAGTTTTTTTTTTAAAAGACATTTCTTAAGACTTTTTAGAGGGGAAGGCTAGAAAAACTATTGCTTCCAGGATTGCACAACACTATTTCTGATTCTCCTTCACACCTGCAACACCTTTAAGGAATCAGCATTTTCAACATCTCTTAAAGCAGCTGTTCTTTAGGCACAGTTCATGCTGCAGGAATAACAAGAAGTCAGGAAAGGTCTCTGCCCTCAACAGGTTGTTCATGTAATTGGTAAGAAAAATAAAACCCTATCTGCTTCCAGAGTCTTTCTGTTTGTATGTTTGATCTGCTTTCAAGATTTTTGGTCTTTTGGGCCAGAAGCTCACTTCAATTGTATGTTTGTTCAAGCTTTTATGTCTTTGTGTCAATTTACCCATTCTCAAGTGATGCTACTGTAGTCAAAATAGCAATTATTTTTGTGTTCAGTCCTTGAAAACTTTTAGCTATTTCTTTCCCCGTCTGAATTATGTTCACTTTTATGTCTAACAGGTACAACACTGAAAACACAGACAGATCTGAGGCAGCTCATTGCAGAGCAGAGGGATCCTGCTGCTACTCTTTCAGACAAGCTCCATGTAGTTGTCACCAAACAAAGAAAAAAAAAATCCATTTATCTGTCTTCTGAGTACATTTTACACTTTGAAACATTTTTGCCATTGGGAGTAACAGAATCCTTAATTGAAGCAGAGCTGGTTTCCTACTCTCATGTCAGTAAACAATGCACTAGTGAAAGCACAAACATCACAAAGTTGCCAAGCACCCCTCTTGCGTGCAGCACTCCACCTTCCTGGAGAGCATGTGTGCCAGGGGCTGAGGCTTAAAGCAGTGCTTCAGCAGAAACCTCCCACAAAACCAGAACTTGCTGAGCTGCTCCACATGAATTTATAATCAAGTAAACCAATGACAAAACTAACCGAAAATTACTTACAAAACATTTCACAGAACTTCAAAATCAGAGACACAGACTCCAGACCTCCTGAGGTCAGTTCTCTGTCTCCCTTCCTCCTCCCAAAAATCTTTTCTCCCCTTGTTTTATCTGAGATATGCTGGATTATTCATCTCAAGGTTAAGTAGTTCATAATGCAGGATAATGATTTGATGCATTTAAGGCATCAAATGTGCAGCAAAGTAATGAAGCACCAAAATGAGTAATTATTACTGTTAATGCAGAGTAAAGGTATTATGACCAAAAATACACACACAGAAATCCCAGCAAAGGACTTTTTTGTATCTGAAGAATGGATTCCAAATTCACAAGGATAGCAACCTTTTACATAAGTTGCAAATGATATGAAAACTTGAGTAAGGAATACTTTTTAAAATTCACAAGGCAAAAGGAAAGCATAAATAGTTCTGCCAAGTGACTTTAAAAGACATTGTACAGAAAGCTTTTAATCTTAGCCTACGCAGTAATCCTTATGAATGGTACCTAGAAAATTGCAAAGATTCAAACCCTGCTGACAGGAGCCAGATAAAGCTCAGACCAGCAGAGGTCAGGATACCATCAGGAGTGTAACCAGGAGTCTAATGCAGGAGCATCACTGGATGATTATTAAAACACACTAGACCTGCAATCTAACACTGACTCCATAAATACAGCTTCTATGCTGACACTTTGAGACAGCACAAACACAATTTGGGACAGAGAACCAAGACACTACTTCCCTCAAATAATTTAAGGCCAACTACAAAGCCACAGTGAATCAGAGCTTCAAAACACATCTACCACAGTAGCTGCAAGCTGCCTAATATTTCTGCTCAGAGACTCACCTCTCCCTGCTGTGTCCTTCTGATGGAAATGAAATTATACATACACTCACTGTGTTATTAAATGTAATGAAACATGGCAGGAAAAGGCAACTATTTCAGGCTGTGTATGCAAAACCACACACAAACCAAGGCAAAACAAAAGAGACTTACAAGTCCTACTCTTTTAGAGCAAGCATCTTTTACTAGCTTCAGTATATAACTGAAGCACAAAATAATTAATTTTAAGAAGCACTGCTGCTTTTAGCACTCAAAGAACTGAGCTGCCTTGAAATAAGTCGTTCTATCATTTTTCCGTGTATTCTGCTGATTTGTGCAACCAAGAAGCTAACTTAAACTTACAGCTTTAAATACTTTTTCTTGAGTTTTCTGATTTGATTTGTTCTTGGAGGTAACAACAGACCCGACTGACCAAGAGGAAATACCAACAGTAACTAGGCCCAGACAAGCAGAAATTCAGTTCCCCATTATTTTTCCACATTCCCAACGTATCAGCTGTCAAACCACTTCTCCAGAATCCTCCAGCAGCAGAAGGATTTTTGGACTAAGATCCACAGCAGCTGCCAACAGGACCTGCACATCCAAAACACACCCAGCTCAGCAGCTCAGCATTACAAGGGAGGTCACCACACCGTGGTGGCAGCAGGATATTTGTCACCACTTCCCAAAGCTGCAAAGCACTCCATGCTCTTTGGGACAGCAGGACACACCTTGGTGTCAGTGCCACCACCTCGCTCCCATCATCCATCCCCCCCGCAGGGCTGATGGCAGCTCCTGGCACAGGACCACAGCTTTCACTCTTTCAGGGCAGAGCTGGGTGTGAGCTCTTAAGTAGCTCCATTTCCTTCACTAGGCCACATAATGGGCCAGGAATATTCACTCTCACTGACAGGAGCAAATGTAAAAACAAGTGGGTCCCCAGGGATCTGTAGGTGAGTTAATGGGGCCTCAAGGATGACAGCTCTTAGGGGACTTAGAATGTGTTTCTTTGGAAATGAAAATCACTCAAATGTTTCATCAACTCATTTTACAATGATTTATATTTTTAATAGCTGTAAATCTGTACATGTTTACTTACTAGTAAAACAACCTGGAGGACAGTGTACTTACCTTTTCTATCACCACATCATGGACAGGCAGCTCCTCTGGACTGAAAACAAAGAAAAAGCTTATGTTAGTCTTGGTTGATCTTGGCACAAAATCATTTCTGTATAGGCTCTTACAAGTCAGCACTTGTAGTAACCAGCAATTTGTAGTAATAAGTGAACAAGAATTCTGAACTGTAAAGAAGAATGAATATTTTAAGTACAGAACTAGGATTTTAAACCAAAGTAGCTGCATAACTTAAAAATATCATGTAGCTTAAGAAAACTTTTTTTCCTTCTGTAAAAGCATTCCTGTGCTGTACTACTGGAATAAAGCTCAAATGATTTTTGTTTTGTTTTCTTTAACCATACTATTATCTGTTTTACCAACAAAAAAAACTTCCTCCTTTACTACTGTACTCAAAGAAAGGCACTGAGACTCTACTTGACTTAGGAGGGTTAACTCACATGTCCTCAAAACTACAAATCTCACTCTAAGTAACAAGCAGTAAGTAGCAGAAAAAAAGGTAAGTTTTATTACTAGGTACCTAATTAATACTAAAAACTAGAGTCTTTTCACTTCTTACTCTAAGCCTAAAAAGGCAGTTTAGGAATTGAAAGCTTGAAAAGCAGCCTTTGACCTGACACAGCTCCAGACTTTCCATTCCTTTCATTTCATTATGAGGCCTCTGACTTCTGTTTTTTCTTATCAAAGAAATTTGTGCTTTTCCTCTCAAAAGTAACTGGACCACCTTGATGCCAAGTGAGCCTGCCTTCCCCTGCAGCTTCTGGAAACACAGCAGCTCATTGTAAAAAGCAACTCCCTTCTGCTCTTGAGGTCAGATAAATAACACACCCAACAAAACCATGTTTAAAAGAGACTAAAACACAGCAAACATGCGAAATACTTTTAAAAATTCCTACTGAGTGTTGATGTTATGAAAAAAATCTCATAGCCACATCACTATAGCTTTCTACAGCTATTAGATGCCAGTATTTTAGACCTGCATCCACCGTGCAAGGGTGACCTTGGCAAAGGCTACAGAAGTTAAGGCTGCAGTCAGTGTAAGAACACTCTGATGCAAAACACTTGAATTGTATTAAATCTCATTTCATTTATAAGATGCTGTTTCAGATTCAGAAGTTGTATTTGAATAAAGAAATACGGTTGAAACACATCATCTAATGGAAAAACTTGCTCCCATCAACACCTTCACAAAGACCACACACAAGTCAAAGTTTCCAGTCCACAGCTCAGAAACTAATTTTAAACCCAAGACTGTTGCTTTTGAGCACCATTGCAAAAAGAATAATTTGTTCATTCAGAAGCACTTCACAAATACCTGAAAGTTTTCTTGCTGAATAACATAATAAAAAAAAACTCCTGATCAACATCCAATGCACTAGAAACAACCTCTAGTCAGTGCTATTTATAAATGTTAACAAAATCATAGTATTGTGCATGCTGTCATAACTAAATCAGCTGAAAGCAGGCCCTTTGTATGCCAAACATCACCTAGAAATTCACCTTATTTGAAGTAGAAAGAAGCAGCAAAGGGGAAGAAAAAATTCAGTTTAATACAGTCTTCTTGGGGTGGTTGTTGTTTGGTTTGACGCACAAAGACTGCTAGGCCTTCTCACATCACTTAAAATTTCCAATTCTTCAGTGACAGTCGCAGGCCCTGCCTACCCTCCACGAGCCTCCCACAGCAGCCTCATTCTTCTCAGCCCTAGGAGGTCACACCAGCAGCTGGCTGGGCACACAACAAACTCTTTTTCCTCCAGTGCTGCCTGCAGCGTGCGAGGCAAGGATCTGCCAGCTCCGCATCCCCGCGGCCACAGCAGCTCCTCTGCTGAACTGGTACCACTAGACAGCTTATCTTCACATTGCCATGGAAGCTGATCACGTGAAAGATTAAGCAAATCTTATTTTTCATAAAGGGAGAATGAGTTCTGGTAATTGATTAAGGAATTGCTCTCTGCTAATTTTGCAAGTTATCATCAATGCACACAGAAAAGGCACGGCCGAACCTCCTGAGTAGGAAAAGCTGCCCTCATGTCCTGGGAAGCAGACACCAACATCAAATTTATGCCCAGATGACTGATTATTTTTTCTGAGCTGCCCAGCTCTGCACTAATACCACAGAGCTACACTGACATTCCACAGCAGCACATTAAGGCAGCCCCATGTTTCTATTCCCCAAGACACTGCTGAGCACCTGGCAAACAGCACAGAAGCCAAATGAATTGCCCGGAGCTGCTCAGTAACTCACTGGACATGCAGGAGTTCCTGGAGATCTCCTTCTCCATTAACAAGATGGCATCAACTGTGCCCCTATACTCACTTAATATGTAAATATTAAAATCTACCCTGCAAGGACTGAAGGAAAGGCAGTGCACACAACTCTCTCAAGCCCCTAAAGGTATTTTAAATAAATGTATTTCCATTTGGTGTGTTTTCTATGCAGAAACCTTAGAGATTTTCTTTTATTAGGTAGGGTAAGACACAAAATCAATTAATGTCTATGAACCTGTTATTTTGTTGTACCTTCTGTTTTTTCTTTATAATGATGCATCTTTCCCTTCCTTCCCCAGCCAAGCCAATCTAATATTGTTATACCTTAATTATTTCTTTTAAAAATGAATCTTCTCCAACCATTCCCAGTCTATTTAAACTTGCATTTCTCCATGGTTTTTATCTGCATACTTCACCAAATAATAAAGGGAAATAGCAAACAGTATTAACATAATATAGCTATATCCTGCCCTAAGATGACTCCTTTCCTTTAATAGCTCAAGTAATATTCATTTAGGGGATCCAGAGAGAACAGAACTGATTAACATAATTAGCTCAGAACCTTACAATCCTGGATATCCAAAAGAGGAGTCACAGGGATGCTTTTAACTGAAGTCATGAGAATAAGGTCTCACTTAGCAGAAACGAGATCTTAAAACTCTGCTGTCCCCAGTAAAGTAAAATCTGAATAGGTAAAGTCAGCTGTTGAATGAGCCAGGAATTAACAATCACTACACCTGGTCTGTGCCTTGCCACGAAGACAAGAGCTCCCAGCTGCAGCCACATGGGATCCCAACAGCAGCTCAAGGCTCTGCCCGTCACTGCCAGGCAGCTCTGCAGTTACAGCACTAAGAGAAAGGGCTGAAGATCTTGTCTCCAGGTCTGGGAGCTGCAAACCACTGCAAGATCAATCCCTACCACAGTGAGGTAAGTGCCTGATGGTCATCCTACTACAAGGTTCCTACGAGACGTCTCACTGGAAGAAAGTACATACTGGATTCCAAGGTTTCACTGGAACTTAGGATCTCTACCCATGGTCCTCATTGGTGGTGATCTGCAGCACCAGCCCAAAGCCACCTTCCCATCTTTCAGTCTGGACTACTTCCACCTTCTGGAGGTCTCCAAGGTGAAAGACAAGACTTCACTTATTAGACCTGATTGAAAGTGCCACTTTTTTATTATGTTATAAGAGATGAATAGCTCTTACATCTTTAAATCCACCACGCTGGCTAACACAGGTTTTAGTGAATGTTTCAAGAAAACTTTAAAAAAAATTATGTCAAATCCATAAACAACTGTCACTTCAGAACATTAAATATGCAGATCTATGGTTTTGACCATTACAGCACATGTTGTAATTAGCCTCCTTGAGTAACAGTGGTAGTTGAAATAAATTGAAAAGTCTAAGACTCAACAAGCTTACAGTCCCCTACCCACTGCTGCTGTTTAAATCAGTAATCTTTAAATAGCACTTTGATGTATTTGTTCAATACAAACACAAGGAAAGACTTTCTTATATTAGACACTCAACAGATTTATTCTTTTCCTACATTTGTATTTAAATCCCAAGTATGCTCCCTGCTGACTCAAATCACAGCATTTTCCCTTTTCTGGTTTGGCTTAAGTTTCAGAAATGTAAAGCCTCCTCTGTCCTTTGCAGCTTCAGCTGAAGATGGAAGATATTTACTGCAATAATCAACCTTGGTACACCAGTCACCCCAGAATTCCAAATTCCAGAGGATCAATTCATTACATCACAGCTACAAGTTGGACAAGGCCTGACAACAAAATTTTCATTGGGGAAAAAAAAGTGGTAAAAATTGACCATAACAAGACCAAAAATACTACAAAGCTTAACTGCCTGAAGAACAGTAATGTTCAAAATCTTTTGGTATGTTATATTTTTAGTTCTCAATTTTGATTTCAGAACTGGCCAGGGCACTGTGAAGAGCTTTGGGGCTTGTTATTATTAAATATTTGTGGAAATAACTGTGATACACACAAGTCATCTAATTAAGAAGCCAATTACATTAAATATTTCTATATTACTGAATCCAGTGCAACATAGACACTAAAAAGGTTTAATCCTCATAAGACTGCAAAGCAGTACCTATGCAAAAGGTTTTCTCCAACTATTACTCAATTATTTTCTCATGCTCTCCTCTAAGTGCAATAGCATCACCCTGTAACACTGCACAGAGTTTCATTCTAAATGAAAAGTATTTCAAAATCGTATCTGGCATCACATTAAAAAGGTTTAATCCTCATAAAGACTGCAAAGCAGTACCTATGCAAAAGGTTTTCTCCAACTATTACTCAATTATTTTCTCATGCTCTCCTCTAAGTGCAATAGCATCACCCTGTAACACTGCACAGAGTTTCATTCTAAATGAAAAGTATTTCAAAATCATATCTGGCTTCACATTTTCAATATAACCTGGGAGAAGTTTCTTGCAGAACTCTGATCTTCATGGTCTCATTGAGTTAATCATGGAGAAACAAATGCTGTGCATTCAGCTTGTCATTTGTGATGCACTTTTGAGTGTTGAAATCCATGAGGAAAACATACTTTGTATTACCCAGGAGATTTATTTTGAAGGAAGTATTTTAAAAAATTTTTGCAAACAGTCATTTGTATCATTTTAAAACCTTCATGATCAATAAATTTGTGAGGAAACATCCACAAAAACATCAGTAAGGTATAAAACTCAAAACCAAAGGTGGCATGAAATAAATTTGTAAGAATGATCATGCACAGGTAAGGTATGAGGAGGGAAGAATTCACTTGACAGGTATCTGAACACAAAGAGCTTTAGTACAAATGGAGTTGTCTTGCTGTACAATATCAAACTCTGATTGCTGAAGTAACAACTTGCACCATTACAGTATCCAGATATATTAGGAAAAAGTAAATCTTCCCAAATAGATAGTTTTAAATTGTGTGATTTGTCAGGAGTGAACTGTAGGAGTCTATGGCTTTACTAGAGACAAAAAATTGAGTGTATTCACACTGGGAAACCCATTCTACAGCAATAAACACACTAACGAGGTGTTCAATCAGGTCTGCCTCCCCCTCAGTGTCTGATGCATGGCACATAAAGCTGTCAGGGCAATATGGGGTATTATGGATATGTTCAACAGTGCTTTGCAACAGAATCACACCTTCAAGGCAATTTGCAGAGGAATCCTGACTATGAATACTGCTTTAATCTTCCAGCTTTTCAAAGGAAATTAAAGCAAAAGTGCTATTTTCAAAATCACTAATATATGGAAAAGATTTCTTAAAATATTAAGGAGGAGGTAAGAAAGCTGTTGTTTTTCACAGATAAAATTCTATGGCTCACTTCCTTCTTTCTATCTCATAATTTACTTACAAACTCACAATTTTGACTGAGTCTGTCTCTTAAAAGAATTAGAGCTCTGCTACTGAAATCATTCACTTGGAATTTTCACTGAACAACCTCTGCACAGTATGGGGGTAGTGACTACAGCAGATTAAAAAACAGCTTTCAGAAGTTTTGTTAAAACGCATAAGCAAGCCAAAGCAATTAATTAACATATGGGATAAGCCAGTGTGACATTCCACAATATAATTATCAGGAAACATGCTGCAAGAACGAATTTAATGCTGGCAAAAGGTTGGACCACATGTGATTTTCTGACTAGGTTTTATCCGCAATTATTATTTGTGGATTCTGTGGATGTTGCTGCCAATTTGCACAGCACAGTGCCATGAACATGTAGCTCCTGTCCAGAAAGTCTCAAGCAATGTGCACCGTAAGAGATGAGATAAAATAAAATCAAAGTCTTATCAAATTCAACTAAATCTCAAAATGGTGACTTTTAAGTAAAGTACTTTGCTTCTTGAACGAAGATGACTTTGCTGTTAAGTTTTTATTGCCAATATGAAAAATTATCATGAAATTCATAGTAAAAACCACAGAACTGTGTTTTTACTGCTAAATGCTAAAAATATGTGCTGTCCTCTGTTTTTAGTGGAAAGGCATGTTCTATATGAAAACTTGAAAGTTTCCCCAGAATGGAATCAGAACACCTTTGAGAAAATTTATAATCTTCTTAATTGAGCACACAGCATCTCTAGTGATTTTTGATATCACTATAATTGTACATAAATGAACACTGAGGTTAAAAATGTCTTCTCAGAATCAAGTTTCTATAGAAAGATAAAAATTAGCCTAAGCTACCTTAAAATTCCCCAGAGTCTAAAAGGCAAATGAAAGAGAATGCCTTGCTTCTAATTTGCATTTGATAAATGTCTAAAACACCTAGGATTTTCTCCTTAAACAAACATCTCCTGTTTTGAAGTACTGCTCAAAGGTTCCTTCCTGTGCAGGTCACTTGCATCATAAATTAACAGCGATCCATAGTTTGCATGTTGGCAACTTCATCTGCATTAAAATTCATGTACTATGCAAAGGGATTTCAACGTAAATTAACTAAGATGATATTGTTCCAGCAATATATATTTGTCCACTGCTGAAGTTCAAAGCATTATGTACCTACATTTGCTTCTTTGAGGAAATAAACTTCAGTGGTCTCAAATCCCATTCTGGTGGGTCCTTCATTGGGTCAAGAGAAGCAGCATCTTTGGAGTTCTAAAAACTATACTCCCTTTTAGCATCCTTTACAACCTGTGCCAGTGAAACACACCCTGGCCATTCCCAACATTCAGTTGCTTTCATATTCTAGAAATGCTAAATTCAGTAGGAAATAGATGAGGTAATAACGATTATGCTACATACTTACATTTTAGAGTTTAAGCAGTAACTCAAAACCATTGCATATCACTTTATGAATGTTGTATAAATTAAACCATATTAACATAGTCAATCACTTTTTTCAGTTCTGCTACCTAATAGCTCTTTTCATACAAGGAAGTACTTTATGAATTCCTAGTACACACTGGATGATCTTTTACTGAAATCAAGTAGCAGCAGCTGTTAACAAAAAAACACGTTATTTGTCCTTAGTTGGCAAAATTATCCTGCAGCTTATTTTTGTGTTTGCCATCAAATCTGCAGGATTGCATTCACCTCATTTCCTTCTGTATCTGCAGGGAATTGCTGAAGTGACAGCCTGGACTAACTCAGCTGAAAGAATGGATTTAAAATTCAAATTTCAATTCTAGTCCTAGAAGAAGCTTAGAATAAAGCTAAGCCAAAGAAAGGGGTAACACTGTGACACAGATTTAGGAAAAAAAAAGATCATACCATTCTGAATTACAGCAAATAACAGAACATTTCTTCCTTCCACAGGAAGGCCATGCATGAAAGGAAAGTAAGAGAAGGACCACACAGTAGACCACCAAAATAACACAAGGGGAAGGGGAAGACAAAAAAATTAAAGAGAAGAACATCTTAAATACTGTTGCAAAAGAAATGAAATGCACAGTCCACGTCACAGAAAAATTCACTGGTAACTTCTAGACACGTAACTTCTAGGCACTTCCTCTTTCTGGTGAAGTCCTACCACTAAATACCCAAGTGATGTGCAAATATATGCAATTGTGAAGCTCACAGGTGACCACCAGGGAGAAGGTCTGGTTCCTCTCCTTTTGCTATGTTTGGTTTAGATAATTTTCACAAAACAGCTTTGAATAAACAACCACTTTTCCCCAACAGGCTGACAAAGAATACTTAAAATAGCAAGTGTGAGAAAAAGTGAACAACAGAGGCACTGAAGACTTCCTTGTAGTAACCAACACACCTTCTAAAGCAACACTGCTGACCACATGCTCTTGCAAAAATAAGACCTCACTTTAAGGAAACAAACACTGCAAACTGCCAGGGACAGCTCATGCTTTTGGACTCAAGTTCAAAATGCATGCATGCAAAGAGAAGACTCACAACATAACCACCACCAAGAGTGCAGACAAATTCACAGGACAGTGTTCACTTCCACCATGGAAGCAGAGCTGTAAACTCAGTCAGAATGGACAAGACTAAGCAAATTTTACAGCAGGTCCAATGTATTCTTCCACTGTCAAGGATGTTTAAATAAAATTACCAATTTACCCTGGTCTCTGAACCAGCCTCACCACTTCACAACTGCATAGTAATCAAGGATTCCATAACTGATAAATCCTGTGTTTGCTGTGTTTTCAAAACAGGTTTTGTCACACAGAAATGCAATTAAAATATTATTGTAAAAGCTCCCCATGGAAGCAGGCAAAGAGAGAAAAAAAAAGGATTTGTCTAATGCTAGGAAGATGAACCTAAAAGAAAAGCATTTTAAATCTCAATAACTAACCAAAAAAACCTACCACTTCTGTCCTTAAATAAAGATGATATTCTCAGGGTATATTAGGGCCAAAGGAAAGAATGTTAAATAGAGCTGAAATTTGTGGTTGGGTTTTTTTTTTTAACAGCAGTTCCCCAATTTGATTAGCAATGAATATTCTGCAGCAATATCAGTCAAGGCAAGTGTATCACATATTAGAAGGCAGAATCCATGGCACACAATATAAGATTCCAGTGGAGAGAAGAGAATTCAGCAGAGTTCCCATGGCAAATCTTTATAGTGTCTCATGAAAAGTTCTAGACAGTCAAAGCGAGGCATATTTGTATATTCAAGAGAAAGAAAAGATAAACAGAACTTTCCTCTAATAAGAGGGATCTGAACTTTTTTTTTAAATAAAGATTTGACTTTGGCAGCTGAAAGAGGCTGAACTTGGCACACTTCTTCCCAAGAGAGAGAAGAGTTTAGCCACTCTCCTGACACGAGACAAGGGTCTGACCCTGTCTCACAAAGCTGAGAAGAAGAAAATGACAGCAAGTCCCTGCTGAATGACCAGCATAAATAAAATGCAGTAAGATTGACATTTATAATTGAACTGCTAAGAATAAACATTTCATTGCTATTTTAGCACATCACCACATCACTTAACATGCTTGGCAATATTTACTATGCCTAGAAAATGAAGAATCATGTCACTGTGAACAGTAACTTTGCAACTCTTCTTGTAGCCTTGGAGCTCTTTCCTTGAACTCTGATGTGCACATTTAATGGCCTTAAAAGGAAATGGCCTTAAACTGAGGCAGAGGAGATTAGCTTAGACATTAGAAAAAAAGTTTTCACTTTTTAGATGGTCAGGCATTGTAACAGGTTGCCCAGGGAGGAGGTGGAGTCACCATCCCTGGAGGTGTTTAAGAGGCTTCTGGATCTGGCACTGGGTGATGTGGTTCAGTGGTTACAGGGTTAGAGTGATGGTGCTGAGTTTACTGCCTGTCTTGATGATCTTAACTCTTCCAACCCTGATTCTATGACTCTCCTACTAAAACCTTGAAATTAAAATTATATAAAATCCCTATTTTTTGAGTGCTACTTTGATTATTACCAAATTACATCAACCACGCTTCTTTCTTTCTTTCTTTAACTGCTATTACCCAAAATCTCAGCATACCTTCTTTTGCTGCCAAGAACCCTCAGAGACCTGTCCTTACAGCTCTTATCTGGAGAGAATTCACTCATTGGGTACCCACCCAAATCAGCAGGGAGAGCTGCACAAGAGTTATTGCTCTTGGACATGTGGCTCAACAGGCACACTGGAGAAAATAAAATACTAAGGAATGCACACAGAATATTTCAGAGACAAGGACTGTTTTCCAGCAAGGTTACATACAAATTACCAAGAAACAGAAACCAAGAGGGGATAACTCGTTGCTCATCATATTGCTCCCTATCAAAAAGTTCAGGGTAAAATAATAATACTAGAGGAAACAAAAAAAAAAAATCAATAGTTTCATTTGGAGAGATTTAATGGAGTATCTCAATCCTTGACTGAGCTCTGTTTCTTTGCTTCCATAACTCTTTTTTGGAGCATGCTGTAGGAATGCATTGGAGCTAATAAAAATGCATTATGTTTTCTAAAGAGTGAAGTTTGATGGAGAAGAGCAGGTAGGTATCAACTCAGCCAAAGAAAGAATGAATTCTGCTATTTGAAAAGTACCTCACAATGTGATAATCTCCATCACTAGCAAACTATTCTCAAAGCATGCTCACTGCTTTAACAGGCTCATGGGATAAAGACCAAGGGTATGAGTCAAATTCTCAGTTGCTGGGAATTAGTACAATTCCATCAGAATGGAACGGAGCTACCATAAGAGTAACACAAGAATCTAACCCAAATTTTGGAGAGAGACTCATGAATGGGGTGAGAGGCAGACCACACCTGTATTTTCTACCACTAATACTTCTGTTGTACCCCTCTTTAGTCTCCAGGGGATAAAAACCCACTGGAACAACTTTGCAAAATAAACCTCCTATCTGCCCAGTCTCACTATGCTGATCCTGGAATATTTATCACCATAACAGCATCTGCCACAGTAAATATATATCTCCAGTTTCCATTTACTGAGCAGGTAGCAAAAGGAAAAACATGTCTAAAGTGAATCATCCAAGTCAGACCACAAATTGTGACAATACAGGTTATTGCTATAAGATAACAATTACTAATGTAAGTTAACACAAACTTTTATATAACACGGTCTGAAAAGAACTGATATGGTGCAAGCTGAAGAAATAAAAGTACTTTTTAATTTTTTAGATTATGTCATGTCTGCTATGATTTTCACAGCTCATCACCAAAAGTTACCAGAACAGTTCTGTCGCTGGCATTCATCAGGGAATAATGGAAAATGGAAAGAAAAAAGTTTTTGGAAAGTTGCAGTAAATGAATTGCAGTTTCTTCTGTTCTTTCTACTTCATAACTATTAACGTCTAAAACACTTAAAACACTTTCCACAGTATATTATTTAGGTCAGAATCTGTATTTCCCAATGAGAAGTAGTAAAATTTGGACTTGAGCTGTATTTGCCCCCAAATTCCAAAAAACTGTATTTTTTTCTTTTATTTCACTTAAAAAAGCAAAACTGTGGTCTTGAACAGTTTTCTTGTAAAAGAAAACAGAACACCTCCTTCTCAGCTGGGTGATATACAGAGAGAGAAACAGGAAACAATCATCAAGAATATCCACACACAAGGATGCTTTAAAACACGTGATAACATAAATCCAGATTTACAGCTAAAAATGAAAAGTGTGGGACGTTTTATTTTTTAATAATATTTTTGCTTGGTCCCCAAGTGATTGAAAGACTGAAATCTGCAGTTCCAACAGATACCAAACAAATGAACCTGATTGATGTTTTTTCTTCAGGGGGATGTTGTTAAATGCTTTACAGATTTCAGCACGAAGCCCCTCAGGACCTGGAGTACATTAACCAGGGATGTGTTGCTGATGCTGTTCAGATTTGCTCCAATTTTAGCTTTCTGTGCCATCCTAGGAAGACACTGAGGCCATTTGGCTTCTCCTGCTCTGACTTTTGGCCTGGTGCTGAAAAGCCCCAGAGAGGATCAGCTCTTTAAACTGGTGCTGACCCTCACAGCTGCAAAACGCTGCTCTCAGCTTTCCCCTACTTCAGGATCACGGACAAAGTTTGGCTGTTTTGCAAACTTCAATCAGCCAGTGCTCTTGTGACCATTCAACCTTAACATTATGTGGGGCAGGGAGGAAGGGGAGGGAACCAAGTTATTCTGTCCTTGTAGTTAACTGGAGAGTCTAACAGAAATAAATACAAGGATATATTCATGAAAAATACATCTTTAAGTATGTGCTTCAATGACAGTCCGTTAAAGTTTAAATTCTTATTTACTTATAAAAATACTGTCATTGGAATTTCTTGCTTTCTTTTACTGTATCAAGACCTTTAATAATTTCTTAGCTATAAAAATAACTCATACAATTGTCACTTCTAAATAGACAAACCAATATATTCATTACACAAACTGTCAGTTTAAAGAAATACCCTTTAAAACATTCATGGTTGTAGTAGGGAACTTGTCACCACCCAAGAAATAAGGTATTTATTTTAGTAGCTTTTTTAATCATTCCAGAGCAGCACCAAATCAACTAAATAATTCCAGGAGGGGGAAGGGGGAAATCCCAGATCCTGAGGCATTACTGGAATGCCTGCTATGAGCTTGAAGACACTCAGAAACTCCTTTAGGCTTTTTTTTTTCCCTGAAGTTACTCCCTTATCAATGACTGCTGATAGAAAAAATGCAAATAGAAGTTATCTACAAGGTAAAGAAAAGGGCTGGTGAAAGAACAGTCCATACTGAAAATACTGAGAATGCTTAATTTAAAATTTAGCCAGGTTCCAAAATAGGATAGAGGGGAACTGTTTTTTTGTGGGGTGCAGGGTCAACATTCACACAATGCTGACCAAAAAGATACAACATATCCAACGAAAGGGTGGGGAAAAGGAAAAATGAAAAATTGAGCAAACAAATCCCCAGTTTTTAATGAATACCAAACACATTCTGCCTTTTTCATTTCCAAAATCAGCTTAAGCAGTTTTTGTTATGACTATCTGTGAAGAGATCTTAGGCATTTCTCCCATTCCTAAAATACTTGATTGCAGAAGTCATCTATTAAAGGCTAAGCCTTATCTTAGCCCTATGGGAGTCCCCAGAGATGGGCTGCTGGACTTCCACCAGCTGCAGGCACAGCTCAAAGCATCCATCTCCTTCTTTCTAGAAAAGTATATCCAGTCTTATGAAAACACTGGCAGATTGTACATACAGACACTGGTGCTAGACTTCAGAGGAACAATGTTCACTTTAAACCTGAATGGCACTTTTCACATCAGCCTGGCTGCTCAGCATTCCTGCACTATCATGTGAAATCAGCAGCAGGATTTGTACTGGAAAACAAGTTGCATTGAATAAGGATCACGCCTGAGGTTTTCCTAGGAAGGTATATTGCTGCCTTTTTTTTTTTTTTTAATATTTTTAGGTTTATTGGTAACCACATTGGGCTTGTATAAAATATACTGGTCTGTTCTGTCAATACTTGTGGTCGTGACTAAGACAAGCTCCCTGCCATGGGATTCTCTGAAAGAAATATTATGAAAGTGAAGAGGTTTTGTTTGTTGTTTTTTTTAATAGGCTATTCCATGTTATATGAATAGTTATTTAATTGATTTATTAATTCAATATACTATTCCATGTATACCATGTCTATCAGGTGACACTGAGGAAGATCAACAGCACCTGGCAGAAACAAGTCTGTATTAATTAGGAGGAACAATAATAATTGGAGAGACAGAAGAGACACATGGAAAGGGATGTTGAGAACATGGCTGGAGATGCACCCCCAGTGGGAGGAACATCATGTCAGGTGGGGAAAGACATGTAAGACACAAGCAGCAGAAGGAGAAATAAGTAAGAAACCAGGAGCAGCAGAAAGAAGTCATCATGTGCAGGAGCTCCTGCAGTGCCTGTCACCTCACCAAAGGAACTGGGGTGATCCAAGGCTAACCCACGACAAAAAGCAAGGGAAGTTTGTCCTGGAGGCAGAGGGGAGACAGGTGTTTCCTCTAGGTGCCTGTTAGAATGTTATGGTTTGGAGTGTTCCTAGCCAGCATCCAAGTCAGCAGTCAGAATGTCATGTTATCTGCCAGTAAAGTATGAAAAATAATTCTCCAAGTTGAGTCTGGTTTGCCTGCAATACCACAGGGCTTAAATAAACCACAACCCACCACTTCCTTATAGCCTTGCAACAACAGTAGCTGCTAGAGGCCAAATTTTCTACAATTTAGCTAATAATGAGAGCTTCACTCTTCCTGGTTCCAGCATGCCTCCACCACACAATTTATGCTTTCAGTAGAGTAGCTCAAAATTGCCACAATTTAGTTAGTGCCACTGAACAAACTCATCCTAGCTGCATTTTGTTTTGTACACTCTGTTGTTAAACATCTCAAGAGACGGTCCTCTTGGGCTCCCCACAGGTTATTTCACAGCTCAGCTTTGCTGGAAACCTTCTTCCCACATCCAACTTCCCTCTAAAACTTCCCTTTATTCATTTCAAATAAGTCTCATTATTATAATGCTCTGCTACTTCTCACTGAACACACTTTCTTGTTCCCTAAATTAATTATTAACTCAGCTATTTTTTGTTGTTTTAAATAGCTATATTAATAACCTGTCCACACCACTTTCCTTTTAATATCCAAAGTTAACTAGAACATTCACACTCATTTGCAAAATAAAGTACTGCAGCAAACAAATTCAATTGTGTTCTGAAGGCAGCAGCTACTGAAAATTTAAGACGATACTGGGTAAAGATGGACCTAATTCTTGTAAACAGTAAATACTACATCACTTAGAATTGACCAAAGATGCCAGATACATCAACTGAGGGTCTTATAAATAGGTTAAAGTGCCATACTTTACTTGAAGGGAAATGTTATATCTGTTTCCAATCACAACCCAATTTCTCCAATAACAAGGCTCTTTCCCTCTAGCCCTCAGTCCTCTCTGAGGAAAACCTGAGCCCACTTCTACTGGTATGGCAGGAAGACAACAGAAGTCTTAAGTCTTCAGGTCCCTCAAGTTTACAAATTTCCAGTTTAACACACAAATAAGGACAATGGGACACCAGAAGAATTGCAGATCTAGACCAAAACTAATCTTGAAATGTCTCTAGCCTTTACATCCTCTCATATTCTACCCAGTGGCAAGTTACACATGCAGCCTGAGTGCTTCATTCCCTCAAAATTATCTCTTCTGCCCTATCAGCAATCAGCTGAACTTTGAATGCCCCTTCACAGAGCCAAGGAAAGCTGCAAACAGGACACAGAAGAAGAAAAATAGAAGACTACTGATAGTAATCAAAGCCTATTGTACTCGAGAAAACAAGCTCTAATTTTGTATCAGGTTCCTCACACCCAGCACCCTTCTGATACAAAAGACACCTCTCTTAGTATTTTAAGATGTCAATAAAAACAAGATTACAAATCTCAGTAGACCTTAACTAGGACACTCAGTTTGGTACTGCCCCCAGATTTTGTTATCAGTGTGCATCAGCCTGTTTGCTAATTTACACTGTAAACACCTGAGAGATTGTAGGGAATTATGGCTCTCAGGGATGATAAACTTTTGAGGCTTTTTGGTACATCCTGCTGCATTTCAAACTCTCATAGAACAGGAGTTTCTTTCAGACACAGCAGGCCCAGTATGACAGCATGCACGACCCAGACCATAGTTAAAATCTAGAGTGCAATATAAATTGTCATTTCAGGGAAAGACAGTTGATATGTTTATCCTAATTATATTTCTTCTATTAGGAGAGATTTTGCTTCTCAGGAAAATAAAAACATCATTTGCAAGACATTGAATTTGTCTTAAACAATCATAAAGCAGCCTTGAGAGCACTCCCAGGTGAAATCTGCCCTGTAGCAAGACATGGATAAGCTACAAATAGGCACAATTAGTGAAGAGATTATCTGCACACACTGTTAACCTGTGCAGTCTTTATGTAATTTTAATCTTTCAGCTTTCATCCCTTGAAGTTGACTATATAGAGAATTAATTCTGTGTTGGTGAGTAGAGATGTTCCTGGGCAAGAGGAACATCTGGGGTAATGACTGAACAGCAGCAGCAAGTGGAGAGGACTTGAGTAACAATCTTCTACCCCTAATGCATAAAAATGCAAGTATCACAATACAAGTAACAGGCAAAGTTCAGGGCTTGACAAGGATACCAAAGTCAGAGGTGAACCCTGCAGTGGCTTCCATTATTTCTGCCACAGCAATAAAATAACTCTGACATCCATTCTCAATTAGGAATGCTACAACTGCAGGCATGTGGTGCTGCAGCTGGGCTTTACCAACACAAGGACCTCTTTGTGTTAAACAGATCTCTTTGAATGTCACATATCAAATTAACTCACCCCAATGAAGCACAAGCAGGTAAAGATGACTTTTAACTGACAGCTTGTAAAAACAGTAACATTGCAAAAAGGAAGAGAAGCAAAAATCTCCCAAAAAACAGAACATAAACATCCCTCTTCCCAATACTATGAATTACACAGGCATTACTAAGTTTTCCACTTATCACTGATTTTTCTGGATTTAAACTGCACTTCATGTATTCAAACACCAAGAACCTCAGAGAGTCCGAATATCATCAAAAGTACTAAGTCAGCTTTGTGTTCAGTTTCTGCAAGCTGGATATTTACATCTGGCAACCACAAAAAGCCTAATACAATTTAATACTCTAATCTTCTATTTGCCAAAAAGGAACAGATCATGTTACAAAAGAGGCACCTGTAGGGGAACTGCATCTGGACTCTGGCATTTTCTGACTTAAAATTGATTCAACATTAGGTCCCAAATCAGCAGAGTAAGGTTAAAAAATATATGAAGCCAAAAGATACTAATCTTTCATGGACTGAGATACACTTTTGCTTATATACAACCATTGAGTAACCTTAATGTGTTGGGATCTCTTTAAAATTAATCGTTTTAACAAAACTTTTATAAATCCTTCCAAGAACTTCAAGTTTGTTTACATCCAACTAAGTTATTCACAATCAAAATTTATCTGCAATTCAGCTTGGAATATGTTTTTTGTAGACTATCAATTTTCATTCCCCAATAAAATATTTTAAAACATTTCACTCCCTATGCAAGATCAAATTACAGAAATAAAAACCCCGATAAAAACTGAATTGAAAAGCACAGCGAAAGATTAGTTAGCAGTAACACTTACACAGCAGTTTCCAAAATATCTATTAAAGGCATAATAATATTTTCACCAAATAGGTAATATAATAAAGAGCCTGAATACGCATAGTAGCAAACTTTTAATCTTATTTTCTTTACAAACTTGCTACTTACTGTAGAAAGCCAAATCTATCTGTGACTTTGTAAAGATGGTAGTCAGCATCTTCCCACGGTTCAATCTGAGCACCCTCACGTCCCTAAGGGGAAAGGAAAAAATAAAAAGCCAAATTATATTTTATGACACAATAAATAAAGACACATGAGAGAGCATTCAACCACTGAAAACATAACCTTTGGGACACGGTGGCAGAAGGTTAGAGGAGGGGGAGGAGAACACCAGTCCTAACCTAACCAGCTAAGAAGAAGGAGAGCAGAACACCTATCCCAGCCCTTACAAACAGTATTTTCATCACAGGAAATCTCTTTTGGTCACTGCTATAACACAAAATACATTTCAACCAGAGTCACAGTTATCCCACACCTGTTGTTAAACTCCACAACAATCCATCAAGGTCCCTAGAGTGCCCTCTACTCATTTTCCAAGTCCATCTTTCCTGAACTATCACCTGCAAGAGCACATCCTGCAGACAGTCCTGAGTTAACATTCATGCTGACCTGCAGCAGCTGCCAAACAATGCAGCACTGAGTTTTCCCTCCATTATGCATTCATGCATGATCCATTCCTCCTCTCCAACTGCCAATCTTGCAAAAGGCCTGCAGAAGCTTAACTACACGTCAGCTCTACCTCCTTCTGGTATGGGCTGTGCACAGGTTACTGGCTATGAAATCAGGCCACCACTCAGAACACAAAGTCCATTTGGTTTGTGTGGCCTGGTTTTAGTAGCAGGAGGCTCCAGGAGTAACTTCTCCAAGAAGCTGCTGGAAGCCTCTCCCACATCCAAGAGAGATAACATCAGCCAGCTCCAATACAGACCTGCCACTGGCCGTGGCCCAGGCCACACTGGAGCAGGTTTGGTGGCAGGACTTGTCAACCCCATGGGGGATCCCTGCCAGAGCACCTGTGCCTGAAGGACTGACCCTGATGGAGGGACCAGTGCTGGAGCAGCTCCTGAAGAACTGCAGCCCATGGGGAAGGACCCACACTGAACAAGTTCATGGAGAACTTCAGCCTGTGGGAGGGACCCCACACTGGAAAAAGGGAAGAGTTTAAGGAGTCAAATCCCCGGGCAGGAAGGAGTTGCAGAAACAATGTGGAATTAACTGATCACAGCCCCCATTTCCCATCCTCCTGCGCTGCTCAGGTGGAAGACGTAGAGAAAATTGGGAGCAAAGCTAAGCCCAGGAAGAAGAGAGTGTTGGGGAGAAAATGCTTTAGATCCAGTTTTTATTTTCTTATTGTCCTACTCTGGTTTGATTGGTAATAAATTAAACAGATTTCCTCCACTCAGGTCTGCTTTGCCATGACTGTCATTGGTGAAGGATCTCTCTCTGCCTTTATCCCAACTCATGAGTCTTTTGTTATACTTCCTCTCCCGTGCCCAGCTGAGGACGGCAGAGACTGAGCAGCTTTGAGGAGCACCTGGTGCCAGCCTGCCACACACTAGCAGGTTTTTCCTTATTCCAAGTGAGCCACTCATTTACTGCACACTCTGCAGACCTCCAGTAAGTTTGGCATATAAAACAATTCATGAACTCTACAACAAGGCTACTGCTCTGTACTCCAGTGACACTTAAAAAGTCTGCTAAGTATTACAAAAATACCTGACTACAGTGTAAGCATTCTAGGCATAGTCTGTGCCAGGCTTTTCCTGACAAGAGGTCCAAGAACAAACATGGTATAACCAGGGCATTTCTTTGGCTCCCCACAACAAGACCAGAAACAATACAGTTCACTCATCTTTTTCTGCTGTGATTTCAGTGTTTGTACTACCATAACCAAAGATTAAATAAATAAAAAGTAAAATGAGAGTCCTTCTGATCTCATAGATACACTGAGCATCCTCAAACACTCCACTTTCACTACTTCTAATACAATACACTCCCTGAAATAGTCCCAAAGTAACTTGCTATGCACCTGAAAAATGAGTTTTTTCACTATCCAGAATATCCCCCATGGAGGGAGAGTTTAATTCACCCAGAGGCCAGTGTATCATTAAACATCAGATTAGTACTCAATAGAGTATTTTACACAATAGCTAGCTGGATCATGATTCAGTTTTTAAACAGATACACTACTAAGATTCATTATAATATGTCTTTTAAATTACTAAAAAGTTCACTTACTCTGTCATACTTGGCAACTATCTCTGCTCGTTCCTGGGCAAGTTTGATAGCAGCATCCTGCTCAGCATCTGCACCTGTAGAGGAATTAAAATAAAATTGTTCAGATTTTCTCCCTTGTGAAAAAAGAACTGCAGCCAAATACTTGGAAAATCAACTTCAGGGAGACTACTTCAATGGAGAAATGCCAAAACTATTGTGTCAAACCAAAATATGACCTCGGTATATGCCTTGAATACTGCTCAAAGCAAAGTACAGTTACTGCACAGTATCTTAATTCCTGAGTTTAGGATATTTCTAGTTTTCCACCAATGTAGATATTAAACACAGTAAAAAATAATTCTGCACAACCCACTAACTGAAAGACTGAAGAAAGTACTAAAGGCCACTAATTGGCAATTCCACAAACATTCTAATAGTCAAAGAAAGCTGAAACAGTCACTACTGTCTTAAAACAAAATTGTGAAGTATTTACAGGATTTGTAGAGATATTGGAATACTGAAGAAATACTACATGGCTTCTTAGAAATTGCCTAAAACTTATTTCTCAGAAAACAAGGAAGGATGTTGTTATAGTGTCAGAATTACAACTTGGGCAACCCAGAGCTGGAATAAGTGTAAGGATATGACAACAGGAAGGTTGACAGGCAAAAAAAAAAGCCAGTGTGTGAGTAAGCACTGGACATGAGAACACTGCAGATACACCATTTACTGCATGAGTGGAGTTCAGGTTTTGCTCAGTCCTGTTCCCTGAGCAGAAACCATCTCTAGGACATGGACAGGAACAGAGAGCACCAACAAAGGAAAAGTTGAACATATCTCAATAACCCAAATATAATTATATCAAACCAATCAGGTAAATCAGCTTTAATTAATAAGTTTGTGAAAGATTCAAGCACTGAACTCTTTTAATTATTAAAAAGCTATGACCTTCAGATAAAACAAGGCTTGAAAAAGGTTTAAAATATATTTCAATCTAACACTGTTATAAAAATAACTGCAAGCATGTGGGTTTTTTCACTATCTAGTTCATGGCAACATAATGAACTTCAGGAATTGTACATACCAACCATCTGGGCCATGAAATAGAAAACAGATCAGATGTTACAGTTTTCTATCGTATGACATTAACACAATTATTTGTTCAAACCAGTGTTTCTTTAATAAACGTTACCTACATATTCCTCAACATTTAGATAAGAAATTGTGCCAAGGTGGCCTTCTAAGCCATCTGTTAGAGATTTAACATGGTCTCTGCTTGTTTTCATTCCACCTTTCTCCAGGGGAACGAGGCGAGAAGACAAATGACCATGCATGACTCAATATGAATCAAGTAAAAACCATCTACTGTGCTTCTAAACATTGCTTACATTTACTTCTTATCTTGGTTTACAAAGTCACACATTGTTTAATTGGTAGCTCTGCTTTGTCTACCCATCTCTTGACTGGCAGCTCTACTTTGTCTATCAGGCAAGCATATATCTTTTTCTTATTATAACTGGTAGATGCTGTAAGGGTCGTTCTACTCGGGTTGACACCCCTATGTTTGTCAGCAACTTTCTCTGCTTCTTTCTTCTTGCAACACCAGCTTTTTTATCTACAACGATAATCTTGTTCTTTAGTTCTAGAAGGTTAGGCTGGTTCATTTAGTACATGTCCATTTTCCTGTAAATATGATCCTACAAGGGAACACTAACAGAACCTCAGTAGGAGCAACCACAGACACGAGCACCAGCATTCAGACAACAGCACTGCCTGTCCCAAGCTTCCCCTAAGAGAAGGTCTGGCTGCTTCTTCAAAGCTTGCATTTATGATTCCCAGAAGTCACACTTGGTTACCCTCACCTGGTCCCCTTTTGTCACCATCATATGCCAACCATATTACTCCTGTTTATTAAGAATACACAGAGCTTTGTCATTTTTTCCAGCATACAGCAGAACCAGCACACAGGTATTTACACTGAGGGAGAAAAAAATAATAAACAGTTCAATCTGCTATATTTGGAAGCTTCGCATCTCTAAGCTACAACATTTTGTCCCTAATAGATACGGGGTGAGCAGCATCATTTCATATTGCTCAGACTTTGGTGTGTCCAAGCAGGGCACTGCTCCTCCTGTGCTTTCAGGTGCTGGATCCACCTTTATTCCTAAGCTGAAAGAGGACTGAAGACACAAAGCAGTTGGGTCTCAGGTTTGCTTTTCTCTGACACAGCTTTACAGCCATTGCAGGGCTCTGTTACCCTGGCTGGCCACATGAGCTCTAAGCAAGACACAGCTCCAGAGCCCTCCAGAGCCCCTCCCCAGCCCTGTCACAGCCAAGGGCACAGACACAACTTCACACCACTGCCAGGGCATTCCAGCACTATCCACTCCCCCAGTGCAATTACAACAATCTGGTTTCTAATCTTTACTAGTTGACATAGAGTGTCTGCTAAACTCACGGTGTCCACTAAAGCTTCAAATCAACACTGACAAAAAGCAGTGGATGAACCCTGGTTTTACTTTCAAAGTGAGAAGATAAAGGAATTGTAACCAAAATTAAATTGTGTTTCCTGTTTTAAGATCTGTGCTTACAGCCAGTCTTTACAGAAGACTAATTATGAGGTTTTTAAAAAGTAAACTTTTAATTTGCTTAGAAACCTGACATTCCTTCAGCAACTTCAAGTACTGAGTGACCCTAATCTCCACTTCTCCAATGGACAGCTGTGGGGAAAAGCTCCCTGGTTTAAAGTACACCTGCTGCTCAGCTTCAAGAAATAGATAAAAAGTTCTATCACTAATTTCCAAGTAGAAGAGATTAGATTTAATTTGAGAAAGAGTGAAAGAGCGTGGCTGAATATAAGCAGACAATATTGTAATACACTGTAGTCAATCCATTCACATAGTACATAGCTGATACATTTTTTAAACAGAACTAAAAAGCGTTTCTATTTTTATTTTAAAATGTGCTCAAAAGGACATGCATAGATCTTCAAAAACACAGACAGAATAACGGTGTAAGCTGAAAAAAATTTAAATCTTTGCTTAAAAGAATGCAAACTGTATTTACACCAGAAAACAAGTTCCTGATTTATGCTGAAAACATGGCTATGGCTTACCATCATTTCTTCTACATAAGCAGTGTGTGAATCAAAGTTTAGCATGTTCTGTGTCTCATGACAATTCAATTACATTTACATTTAGTGTGTAAATTATCATATACATTGCCTTTAAATTAATCCTCTTTGCTTTCAGCCAGAATCATCTTAACCTTCCAGCTGCACTGAGATAGTTCAATGTTTCATTAATCCATCCACACTGAAAATCCAGAAAACAGCCTGAGATGAGGGCAAGAGCTTTCATTTTGGGAGATAAGCATTAAACATGATTTTTCTTCCAAGAGGAAATATTTAAATACCTCCAACTTAGAAATTACACATTGATTCCTGATATAAAAGCTAAATATGGGAACAAGAAAAATTCTTCGGCACAAAAACACATCACCTATGAAATTAAAGACAAATAACTGGTATTCTAAAGTCTTATCAGTTTTGTTCAGTGTTATCTCAGTGAAAGCAGTTAAAGATACAAGTATGATTAAATTTACTAATTAAAAGTCAGCATTACAGATTATACAGGAAACAATGCCATCTCAAATGAGGTCGACATTAATACATAGTCAATTAAGTAGTACGGAGAACTGATTTGAACTAAAAAATAGGGAAATGTATTAGCAATGACCTGATGATAAATTCTGTCAACAATGGCACAAGTGTTAAACAGCACTTTCAAGTCTGCCCAAAATCAGTCAGGCTTACACGGTACAAGCAGCATGGCTAAAATCCTGCCCAGCATCAATCACAGAATGACAGGTTGGAAGGGACCTCAAGGACCATCTAGGCCAAGCTTTCTTGGCAAAAGCCCAGTCTAGACAAGACAGTCCAAGCACCCAGCTCAGCTGAATCTTGGAAGTGTCCAGTCTTGGGGAATCTACCACTGCCCTGGGGAGATCATTCCAACGGTTGTTCTCACGGTGAAAATTTCCAAGTGTCCTGAATCTCTTCAGGAGTAACAGACATAATGTAAAGTAAAAATATATAACATTATGCGCTATTAATGAATGCTAAACTACCTGGAAGACACTAGCTGCCATAAGTGACATTTAACAGCAAAACAACAGTTGCAAGTAAAAATAAACACTAGTAAAGAAAAAGTAAGGTTGTGGCCTACAAATAGATGTGTTTTAGTAAAACTTCTCAAGGATAGAGATTTTTGCAAGAAACAGAGCTATGGTTTGATGATCTGATGAAACTAGAAAAAATCCTGCCTTACTCTTGCTTTCATGACATCTTCTCTCTTCTGTTCACATGGAGGGAAAGTACCTGTAGATGTAGTCACCTACAGACACCAGAGAATCTTGACCCAAGGACCCCCTATAATCCACCTAAACATGTATTTTAAGGCGGGGGTATGGAGAAGGTAGAGGGTAAAAATTCACAATAATGCAATTTTGTATTCATTTAAATCACCGAGCTTAACACTGAGGATCCCTCTTGCAGTCCCTGCAGTAACTCAGTTTTCCATAATAAAGTCGGGGGAACTGGCAGGACTATCCCTTATGTTTCCAGCAGTCAAGAAGGAGCTGAACAGCCTGTGACAGCCTGGGAGCAGGGGGTGACCAACACAGAGCCCATAGTTACACCTGCCTTCCATCACAGCCTGGCAGAACTCAGCTGCTCCTGAGGGAGGAATGGCCAGAAGACAGTAAAACACTGGTCTTTCCCACAAAAAGAAAAGCTGCTACTCTACAAGGTTTACTAAGTACCTGTATTTTGAATTGTTTGTCTAATCCTGCAAGGCTTCTAATCCTATTCAGCTACAGAACTGCAAACCAGTAAGACACAGCCTTTTTTAAAGTGATCTCCACATGCAATCCACTAAGCACACATCTCTAGTCCCTACAAAAGTAGTCATACAACTTATAGCAATGGTCTTTGGGGTTACTCAAACTCACTAGTGCTGTTCTCTCTGAAACAGCCTAAAAAATGACTAGGCTGTACCTCACCTGTCAAAGGTAACAACCATGGAGCAGCTCCAAGAGCTTCAGTGAGTTCCTTACACTGAAGGAGTAGTAGGCACAAGATACGTTGCAGTGCTCAGGCATCAGCACATGCCTCTTACAGATGTGCCATAAATTTAAGAAGAATCACAGATTTGTTTAGGTTGGAAAAGACATTTAAGATCATTGAGTCCAACCATTAACCCATCACTGCCAAGCTCACCACTAAACCATGCCCCCAAGGTCCAAGTGCTTTTAAATACCTCAAGGGATGGTGACTCCACCACTTCCCTGGGCAGCCTATTTCCAGTGCTTGACAACCCCTTTAGGAACAAATTTTTCCTAATATCCACTCTAAACCACCTCAATGCATCTTGAACTCGTTTCATCTCATTTTGTCATTTGTTACCTGTGAGAAGAGCCCAGCCCCCAGCTGCCTACACCCTCCTGGTAGGGAGCTGTAGAGAGCAGTAAGGTTCCCCCTTGAGCCTCCTTTTCTCCAGGATAAACACCCCCAGCTCCCTCAGTCACTCTTATAGGACCTGTGCTCCAGACCCTATGACAGCTCCACTCCCTTCTCCAGACACACTCCAGCACCCCACTGTCCTTCTTGTCACAAGGGAGATAAAACTGATCCCAGGATTCGAGGTGTGGCCTCATCAGTGTTGAGTACAGGGGGACAATCACAGCCCTGGTCCTGTTGGCCACACCATTGCTGGTACAGGCCAGGATGCCATTGGCCTTCCTGGCCAACTGGGCACACACTGGCCCAGGCTCAGCCACTGTGGAGCAGCACCCTCAGAAGTGATGCCTCTTTCCGTGGGGTTGAGGCTCAATATACCAAGAGCATCCTGTGTAACCTTATCCCAAATTCTGAAAAGCAGTTACTTCCTTTTTTGTCCTTTAACCCACCATTATTGTCTCTCCAACTGCAGAGCACTCTGAAAACTCCAGAAGAATTGAAAATGTTAATTTATTTCCCTTTGCTTTACTAAAATTCTCCTTTGTTCGCACATTACACATCCCACTGCTCCAAGAGCTGCACTGGCACAAATTCCTGTCTGCAGGCACCACCACCAGCTGCTACGCATCTACACATTCAAAGCACATATCAGAGCAATAAACAAAGTCTCTGGTCATAGCAGAAAAGTCCCTTAAATACTCAGGCTGTTTATTTTCCTTCCAGTTCATTCCCATAAACAACGAAATAAAAGCCATGACGTACACTTAATAGTATTTTGCTGTGGGTACACCATGTTCAAAAGGAAGAATCTTGGTAAATACCTGCACATCAATGCTAAAGCTGCTCTGAACAAAAGGGATTAAGCATCATTTATTATACTGTCTCTTCGTGCAAAGAGAACTTCTAAAACAGAGAAGAGCTTTTAATATAAAATGAACTAGTTAGCTAGAAAAACAATCCCTTTTGCATAGCAACACTTTCTCTGAAATACATATTTCCAGAACTTAACTGAGTTCTGGAACTTACATTTCTTCCACCATTACACATAATTATATTCCTTAAATATTATTAAGTGTTCAAAACTCAGTTATCACTAATTTGAAATGAGAGAGAATTAAAACAGCACAATGTAAACAATTAAAGACCAGTACATAAAATTTTACACAACACTTTACCAGTCTTTAGACTGTCATTTTCTTCCCAGTCCTTGTAGAGCTCTGTTTTAGTCTTCATGAAGTAAATCAGTTTGCTTCTTAGACCATATTCTAAATCAATTTATCAAAAATGACCAGGGGAAAAGTTCTCCTCCTCCACTTTCTGCATCTGCTGCACACAACTGAGCCACTTGACACGTGCTCCTTTTTCCAGACACAGCCCCTCTACAGCTCCAGGAGCTGCAGAGGCTGGAACAAAGATGCCATTTGTTAATGCCAAGTATCACGAAGGCACCACACTGGTGTTCTCCAACCCAGCCCACAGCCCTGCATTCCAGCTCATAATAAACAAAAGGATTTGAACAAACAGCCTCAGAGGCCAGGGCTGCTGTAACACATCACTGTTACACTCTTGGGCAAGAATTCTTAATGGTGTTTTCCAAGGGCTGCAGGAAAAGCAGCTTACTGAAAGGACTTACTTGAAATGGGGCTTGAAGTACCCTCTTTCTGGCTTATTACCTAAGAAACCACTAAACTAGGTAACTCTAAAAATACAGTTTCGATTTCTGTAACTGGCATTCCCTATTTAGAGAATGGAGATTATACATATTTTCTGATCAAAATTCCTTTACTGTTCAAGGTATCTTGGGGACTTGAAACACCTAGGACATCAGGAGTTGGTAACAACATTTCTATTGATAAAAGTACAAGAATTCAGGAGTAAAACCTGAAAACCAGATCTGTGTACCAAATATCCCAGGACAAACACAGGAAGCCATTCTCCTGCACAGACTTCAGCCCTCGCACGCTCTCTCACACTGCCACTCTGCTGCTGTGTGATGCCTGCAGCCAGGAACCAGCCAATTCCATACCCTAACCCAAGCAAGTCAGGGCACACACACTACCAGACACTTTGTGAAGCCAGCTGAAAGATGATCAGTGGCACTGGCACAGGTTACCCAGGGAGGCTGTGGAATCCATCTCCATCCTTGGAGATGTTCATGAGCTGTCTGGATGTGGTCCTGGGCAACCAGCTCTGCACAAGCCCTGCTTGAGCACAGGGTTGGACCAGATGACTTTCAGAGGTCTCTTCCAGCCACAACCCTTTTGTGGTTTCCTTGCACTCAGAGAAGTGTTAAAATGCCAGGAACAGGAGATCTGATCAAGTGTGTTGTACTATTCTTTTTTTTCTCCAGAGACTGAAAAAAGAACAGTTCCTTCAATTGTTTTAACCTTCCTCCCCATATCGTGTGGCAGAGCACTGAGCCTGCAAACGAGCAGCAGCTCCTTTGTCTTTACCACTGATTACTGCTCGTGGATCCCACCCAAGCCCAGGTGTCAATAGTTTAGTCTCTGGAATCAGTATGAGTTTAGACTAAGCCAGTGCCATGTCCACTACCAGGCACATTTCCTTCAAAAGCAGCATTTTCTTACTGCTGACACACACAACAGCAATCTTCTTGCTACACAAATAATCTTCCAATTTGCTCATAACAGAACTACTGAACTGAAACCAGCTACTTTCTGTTTCCTTATCTGTGAGCATATTTGTGGTGAGGATGAAAAGAACTCACACACAATGAACACAAGCATTTGTCCCAGGTTAACTCTCTCACCCCTTCACCACTTGAAAGCAATTTGCTTTTTAACATCACTGCTGCTCTTCTACCACACACTAATCCCAGGCCATATTACTGACACAGATATAGATATATGTATATATATATACACACACACACACACACACTATAGCTATGCTAGAGATATCTATACTGATACTTGTCTTATGTCTCTCAAGTTTAGCATGTCTGATTTTGTGTGTGTTTTTCAAGTAGGCTTACACACAGAAAAGACAGAGTAAAACTCTTAGGAAAATCAATATATTGCACTATGCTCCGCACTAAAAAAAGCCCATTGCAACAGCAAAACACATACACCCTCCCCCTCTTAATGATCAACATTCAGAGTAGACACTATTGTAGTTTTACAGCATGAGGAGTAAAGAGTGAAAAATACGAAAGCAAAGATTTAACTTCTCTGAAAAAACGTGACTGAAGTCTCATCTTAATGAAAAATCAAGTTTCACTACGGTAGAACTCTTGCAGTTTTGCAACATCCCCTATGAGACACTGCACATTCATCAATGGAAAATGGTCACTTTGGAAATGAGTAGAATTAACTGCTACTAAACACCCTCTCAAATCAATTTTAAAGTGATCTCCAAAGGACTTAAAGCAAGGGCAGAGAAATCAAGGCAGCCCTGCTAAGCTGCTAAATGCTAATTTCATGTTTCGAAACATGAAATGAGAATTTAGGAGTCTATGTATTGCACAGAATTTAAATCAAATACTCTATCTTGCTTTTAAGCAACAATGGACTAAAGGGCTTACAGACACTCCAGCAATATTAATCAGTCACTGCAATATGCCTATCATTTTATTTTTAATAACATAGCCTTACTAACACTTTTAGTTAATGGAGCAATGAAAGCACAAAACTCAGAATAAAACAGAAGTAAAACAGAAATAAAACAGAAAAAGAACATACTCCAATAAAATACAACTTGGCCATTTAATTAGTCCTAATTTGCAATTTGTTTTTCTGTGTGTTTCATGTAAATAATTACACCTTAAAACTAGATCACTCCATCAGCAATACCTACACCTTACCAGCTGGAAGCTGCAGTTGCAATGCTCATGTCATCACCTCCCTACTGAGCCTTATGAAAGTTCCCATAAGGGTTACAAAGTGGAGTGACAAGATCTGGCAGGGTTCTACTGTAATTCCATTTCACAAAGCGTTGTGTGCAGTCATAAGCCAGAAGATAACTAATTTGCTGAAGGTTAACATAATCAGTTGCAAAGCCAGAAGAAACCATAATTGCCAATTTTCAACAAGTTATACTGAAAAGAGTAAGCCCAATTTTGAACAATGCTCCTTTCTTGGAAGAAAAAGAGGACAAAATGAACGCACAACCCACCCTCCTACCCAGACCTCTGTCAACACAACCTGAAACATTTATGGCAGCTCTTAATAGACTTAAATGTAAAAATTCAGGCTGGGTATAATTTGGGGTTTGCCAGTATGTAAAGACTGGTCTGACTTGTGCCACAACCAGCTCATGTCTTGTCTAAGCTTAAGTCACCCTTTGTTCTCCTCTTCCCAAGGGTGTAGTTGGTATCTGGCCTTTTCATTACAATTTTTCTCTCTCCTCAGTGCTATGAAAGAGCAGCATTGTGGCCACAAAGAAGTGGTCACTCACCTACACATGTGCCTTTCAGGAGATGCAAACACTGCTGAGCTCGGCCACGTCAGCCCTCCAAGCAGCTGCTGCAGCGGCGACAGGAGCAGATCTGCATCCCGCCGCTCCATGGAAAAACACAGGAGGTTTCCTACTACATGCAAACCATTTTATGGTCTTCCACCAAAAGNGGGAGCAGATCTGCATCCCGCTCCTCCAGGGGCACAGCCTCCATGGAAAAACACAGGAGATTTCCTACCACATGCAAATCATTTTATGGTCTTCCACCAAAAGACCACATTTCTTAGAACTCCTGCTGTGGCTAGAACTGATCTCACTGTAACATAAAGTCTGTTTCATCTACAGCTCATGAGTATTACTTCCCACACTCCCTCTGAAATCCATGACCTTTCCCAGCACTAGCCCTAGCCTCTACAATTATGTCTTAATAAATATGCTGCAAATCATCTGCTGCATTATATGGTAAGATCAGACACTTGACCTCAGAAGCAGTATTGACATATGAAAAGCAGAAATATTTCAGGAATTTTACTCTCAGCCTAATGTAAGTCGAGGCATCCTTTTACACCAGTGGCTTTTAAGGTACTGGTTATGATTTTATAAGCAAATTTAGCTGAAAATGCCAGGGGTTTTTTTCCCTCCTTGTACTTTAAAAGTATATTATGCCTGCAGTTCCCAGAGGCTTTTGAGAACTAAAATATCCCTTCTGTACACTGACACTGCTCATACTTCTTTTAACCAAGACAGGCTACTAAACAGACAAGCAAAACCATCTTTCAGCAAGACTGAACACAGCAGTTCTCTGCAATAAATTTCTTCTTCGCTTTCCCAATGCCATATATCAGGATGACATATAAAATCATTTTCTTCCCAGCAACATAAATCAAAATAACATTAAAAAATTCCCCAAAATGCTGACATTATTTCCAACATAATTTCAGATTTCCTGTTTTGAACATCATAATTAGTGGTAGAATATGAATGTTTTCACAGCAAAGATTTGCCGTATCAATTTAGAAAATAAAATGGTTCTAATATTTTCAATCCTGACACAAAGTAGAACATTTCATAACAAGAGCTATGCTTCCCACGTTAACAGACATATTTAAGTAGTCAGTTGCCACACTGCACTAATTATGTTGTCTCCTGATTAATCATTTTTCTCTCTGCATTAGTCAAAATTAATGAAGAAAACAATAATTATACTTTAAAATTCAGCATTAATGATGTGAAGTCTATTCCCAGTTCAATACATCACCAAGACAACACTCATACAGACTCTGGATGAAGTTTTTTAGAAGAGGGCGTTTCTTAATTTTTGAGGAAGCTGGTTTATTTCTTCTGTAGAGCTAGAGAAGTTGCAACAGGTCTCTAGTTACAAAATTTCATTGATATTGGTATCATTTTATACTGGCTCAAATAAAGAGATTTGTTCTTCTACATAGCCAAGCTTTGAATACACTGACATACCCACAGTCCAGCTCATCATTTAATTACACAGCCGATTTAACTGATTACAACAGGAAGAAAAGGAGGGTTTGTTTTTGTAATACATGCTATTCTGCTGCTTAACAAGACTAAAGAGCTCCAAGCCAGCTCAGAAAAACATTGGCTCTGACTGAAGGTGGCAGGGGTAGAACTTGAACAGCCCCATGGGGACGCAGCAGCAGCTCCCCTGACCTGCCCACACTGAGCCGCAGCTCAGCTGAGCAGGCACTGCCCAAACCTCGCCGGCCCCACATGAGACTTTGGAAAAGGAAGCATTCCCAAACAAGCAGCAGATGAGCAGCTCCTGAAATCACCAGGTTTTATTCCCAAGCTGCACACGTACTACCAGCCTTTGACTTTTCTGCCTTCTCCTGGAAGAGACAACCTGAAGGGCACAGGGATGAGTCCTTGCCCAAAAGCAGGAGAAAACCTCCTTGCAGCCTCTGCTCACACCTGAACTGGAGCCTCCCAGGGGCTGAGCCACTGCTCTGCCCATGTGGGCACAGCCTCTGCATGGGGAGACCTCAGCACTCATTTTCAAGCTTTAAATTCAGCTTCAGCCCAATACACCACAGGAGAATAAAATCTTAAATATTGTGAAAGTTGTGGCAGGATGAAAAGCATTTCTTGCTTTATTCCAAGCATGTTACACAAATTACTCCTGTTACTACAGGCTGCTATACAGACTATTGTGATCCATAGCACACTGTGGATCTCAGGCATCCCTCCATCTACATTGGGATACACTGAAGGAACCACCAAAAAGCACAGTAACTGAGAGGAGCTACAAGGCCTTTCTGTTCAACTTTAAATATAATCCTAACATACTTAAAGCATTTAAAAAAAAAAAAAATACTGCTACAGCTCAGCTCAGCTCACCGTAGCTGAACAGCTTTCTTCAATTACTCAGTCTCTGAGCTATTCATCTTGGAGTAGATAAACATTTAAACGGCAGTAATAATACCTTAAGTACAAATAGGATCCTCTAAGGGAATCCTCTGAAAAGTCTGAATGGCACCAAGAAGCTCATATGACACTAAACCTTCTCTTGGTGGCTCTGTGATAAGTTTGAGTAAGAAAGACATCAAGGCAAATTCAGATACCTGCCCTCTTGTATCAGACATGTCTACACAGCACAGAGCTGAATAACTGGCTACTTACAGTATCTGTCATTCACTTAATTACAAACTAAAATGACATTTGAGCAAGGGGAAGAAATGCTGAAATGTCCTCTGAACATCTGAAATCATTTTAAGTGTCAGGCAGCAGTAGATTGATGGTTTTTATGTTTATAAATTGGTTCTAGGAAAGGCTGGAGGAGTAAGAGACAACCAGATGAAAGGTTAACAAGTTTGTCAACAGCAGCAGAAATGGGGGAAGTTTCTTCATCTTTGCTATGAGAAAAGGAAGTTAGTGGTAGACAAGAAGGTTCTGTTGTTTTCAGTTTCACTGATTGAGGACTGGTAAACAAAGCAAAGTAAACAGCCATGGCATTTCCCATGCAAAACAGGATTTAGGGCCTCCAAGGCTGATCTGTGTGCCTGGTCCCAGCCTCAAGCTGAGGGAAAACCCAGCAGAGTAGCTGCAATAAATCCCAGTGCCATACCCACCAAACCACAGTCAGGTGCATTCATACTGCTAATCAGCAATACCAGTATGAATTTGTTTGCCTCCACCTAGTTTGCATCCGTTAAAACCTTTGTCAATATAGAACAACTTCAGAGTTTGGATAAAACAACCCAAAGGTGGGGAGAAAGGGGGAAGAAAAAAGATCCCAGACTTTCTGGCTGTGTATCTACAGAATGCTGGACCAAAAAGAATAGCCTACATTACATCCATCACCTTTTTTTTTTTTTTTTGTGCTAGAGGAAGCACCAAATTAGATTTTAGATGTAATCTATCCCTAAAACTCAGGAGAGTGTGCCAAAAAAGGTCTTGGTCTTTTTCCCCAACCTTTGACTCCAGTTAAGCACACACAAAACTGAAATGTCAGCAGCACTGAGAGGCAGGCACAAAGCTGTAGTAGAAAAAGACCAGAAAATGAAAAGGCATTTGTTTGAGTATTTGATTTTAAAGGACAATACAGGGTCAGAACAGAATTTGCTAAAGAGGCTATAAATCTCCTTCAAGCAAGAGATCACAGCACGAGGTAGCATTTGGCTCATTCTTTGGATATTCTGAAAATATTTTGCAAATATCCAGTGTTGACATAAGATGACAATTATTAATTTATACTGCTGTTACACAGAAACAAAAACTTTAATAATCAGTGCATTAACAGGCATATCAGTAACACCTTCTTTTTATTGGGTTAGAACAAGATAAGCACTGAGGTATTTCAGTAACACAAACCCACCATCAAGTTTTCAATGCTACTTCTCTTAAAATCAGTACTTTTATTTCAGTATCAATGCAAAATGAAGAACTACAAACACTTGCTGTGAACACCTTAACAAGTTCCTACTGAAAAATAAACATGATGTTAATTCTAGTCTAAGCCTTATACACAGGCATCAAGAAAAAAAATCCATTTGTTTATGCTGAAGTCAATAATACACTGAACCTACTAATGATGATCTGCTTTAAAACCACTACACTGTTAAATAAAAATGCCAAACCAAAAACCACCTATAACCCAGAAAAATATAGTTGTCACAGATTCTCATACCTCAGCAGAAAATTTCCTGAAATTTTAAAAAGCAGTTTTAAAATCAGTAAACTGAGAAAGCCTGCTTCATCTATTACAAACACTGATGCAGCATTAGCTCTAGGGCAATACACATATAAAGCATTTTATGGATCCCAGTCCAGCCCATACAACCTATTTCTTTCCCAACAGATCCCTCTCAACCTCTGTGAATTTCGTCTCCCCCACAGAATCAAAATCGACAGGAAGAGTCACAACTTGGTTGAACCTGTGGAGCTGCACCTGGCAAACAGGATCCTGTTCCCTGGGAAAAGCAGACCCACAGCAGAACCCTCCCCTAGGGCAGACATGAGCTGTTCTCTCCACCAGAGAGGAACAGCACCAGCTGGGATTTAAACACACATCCACCCACTGTCTGCTGCGCCTGCAGACATGCAATTAAGATATTCAGCACTTTGGGGAGGGTTCAAGTTCTCATTTGTGCAGCTCAGATGGACCAGGAGCAACAGGGCTGACTGGTTACCCAGGCATGAACCAAACAACCCAACCTCCACAGGACAACAGCTCTGAGCTCTAACTAAAACTGCTGCAGAGAGAAAACTCAGAGCTCAAAGCCCTACATGAGCCTTTAAGGCCTTTAAATCTTTTTTTTTGACTTGGAGAGGTAGACACAGTGATCAGGCAGGAAACCTCCCCGTGAGGGAGGGGCAACACTCTGAAATCCATCGACCTCACACGGAAATTCAGCAAATTCATCAGTGAAATTTTCATCAGTGAAGTTAAACCCAAAATTACTTGCAAGGGAAAAAACATGCTTTGGTTATGAATTGTGGTTCCCTCTTACCACTGAAGACATTTCTTCAGTACATGTTAAAATGACAGCTTTGCATTTCTGTTGTTACTACAACCAAAGCCAAAGGCTCTTCTTGAAGCAAGGAACTGTAATGCAGTAAACCAAAACCATCTCTGCAAACATATTCCTGGAAGGTCTAGCAATAGGATGGGAAACAAAGAGAATGAACATAATGAACATTGCTTCAATTACAACATTTTGGAAGGATAAGGAGCTATCACTCCAAGGGCTTCAAACTGGATGAAAATCCAACAATCTTTCATCAACTCTTCCCCCTTCAGCAGACGCACAGTTGTCATCTGCTATCACTCAAGTCTGAAAGTGAATGAAAACTACCAAATATCTCTCCTGTTTTATAGTCTTCTGAAACCGTTCAATTTAACAACAAACTTCTTGTTATGACAGCAAGTTCTTGAAAGAATTTACAAACAAATCAGTCTCTCTTAAGGCTGAGGAAAAAGAAGAAATATAATTTTCAACTCAAATTTGTTTTACTATAATCCACACTAAAGACAACAGCTTTTAGGGTGCATTAGTCATCAGTGTAAACCTTACTCAACTTAAATAGTGAGCAGGATTTCTACACTTTCTCCTTCTCTAGTACACTTTATTCCTTGGCAGAGAAAAATCCAGGGGTGTAACTATTCAACACTATAAAATTACTCAGACATACACTATTTGCCACCACCCACTGTTTTGGAAGAGCACACAAAACCTAAGCAATGACAACAGGAACAGTGGTTCACATTATTGTGATATCATGTGCTATAAATGTAGAAAAACAAAAGCATCAGAGAGTACTTTGTACTTGAGGTACAAGAGGCTGCTTAATCCCAGGGTAACAGTCAGACACATGATGACAGGTTTCTCTGAAAAATGAGTCAGCTGCACACCCTGGGGAAGTTCTCTCTCAATTAAAACAGTATTACAAACAGCCATTATCCTTCAGGTGCTATTGAGCCCAGGTGGTGTTTCATTGAGTCACCAGCTCCAACAAAGACTAAGTCACTTTTTCTCAGATAAACAGACAGGATTTTAAGCAAAGGCACAAGACAAATAGACGGATTTGAAACTCAGCTAATCAAGTTTTACTAAATAATAAACCTTTGGTGGGAATGCAGTGAGAGGCTCTCCTCCTGTTTGAGAGGTCCAGATCTATTCTGATGCTATGGATGCGGGTGAAGGCTCAGAGCCCAGAGCTCCAGGGCAGATGGAAGTACAGCCCAAGCACTGCTGCTCAGCTAGAACACTGCAACCTTCCCCCTGACACACAGCCCACAGTGAGGCACTGACTGTGTCACTGTTTTCTGGTGATGGAACACCTTCTGAGACTTGAGAAGCAGAGTGGTGAGAATTCAGAAGTCACATCTAATGACAGCACAAATGCAAGCAATAAGAAAAGAGGATACGGAAAGTGGGGGGGAGTGTGATGTTTTAGCTAAGGAATGACATTTTAAGAGGATGATGTACCAAATTGCTAGAATATAATTAGCTGTCAAGTTAAAGCATGCAGAAGTCGTCATCAGTAAGAGGTATGGGATTACAACATTCCATCAAATCTGAGTACCAATCTTCCCACCACCTTGCACCTGTTTTCCTGCTTCACACCAGTATATTACATCAGCACTATTTGCTATCTCTGCTTACACAAGCAGTGCTGAAATGAAAGAAAAAAATAAAAAGTAAAAAATCAAAAGCCTAAAGGAAATTCATGAAGGCAAAATACAGTTGCAAAACTGCATCATTATTAATAAGATGCACATTCTTGATAAGATGAAGAAGAAATAGAAAAAAATTGGGGAAGAATAGGCTGTGGCACAAGTTGGTGTGAAGGGTCTATGAACAGTAAGTAACTTTCAAAAGCACAGTTTTCTCCAACACACAGCTGAGACTTACCAGCACAAAAAGAATACAAATAAGGTATAAATTAGCTTCTTTTTAAGAAGAACTTTATAGTCACCTTTTAGGTAGCTCCAAGTTTTAAGGCTATAAGCATATGACACATGGAACTGCCATATCTGTAAGCCACTGTAATGATGTGACTATCAGATACATCTGCTTTCTGGCCACTTCAGGGCAAGCAAGGCAAATTTCTTGTTCTTACACCTCAGAGGTAACTATTCCTCAGTAAAACTGGTATGCCATTACTAGTCCAATATCAGACTATACATCATTCAGCCATCAGAATTTTAAGTTCAAGCTTCTTAGCTATTATAAATAGAATACCAAATATTTACAGCCTTTCACATGGGACTGTAGAATTTAGCCCAAATTTTAACTGAAGGACTTTCCACATTTGGCTCAGAATGAAAAAGAATGCTTGGGAGACAAGCTCATCTGCAGGTTTCTTTTAATTGTGGAAGAAAAAAAATAAAATTATAAAAGAGCTGCAATTGTTTTCATGTTAGAGCCATTTTATAATGTCTTTGTATTAAAAGAAATTATTCCCAAATAAGAAGCTCTAAGTTGGTGGTTTTTTAGTTTTTAATTGGAAATAAAGGTTTTCCTACTAATCAGAAATCTATGAACTCAACTGATGAAAGCTGCATGACAGATAAAAAGCAGGTAAAAATAGATTTGAGAGGAAAAAAATAAGAAATACCGCAGAAAAGTTGTTTTCAATTAAAAAGGAATCAGAAATTGTCAATGCAGCTTAGTCAAATAAACAAAGCCCAGACCAAACTATCAAACAGCAATTTGACAGCAGCAGCAATCATTCAGATATGTCAAATAAATTTTGTATCCCCTTGTCCACCTGCAACCACCTCACATTCAAGTGTATTCTCATTAGCCCTGACTGGATTAACTCTTCTCCAAGCTCCTCATATCATGAAATTATATCACAGCTAGGATGCAAGGGATAATTTGTTGACACTTCCTAATGGTAGCAATGACTTTAGAATTTCTAACACTTACTAGCCAAAATTGCTCCAAAGCCTCCACTGGCATACCAGTTAATACTGTTTCAAAACCAATTACTATACACCAGTAGCTGGAAATGGTACAAAGCTTATTCACTTTTTTTTTTTAACACAGAAAGATTTTACCTAGGAGTACATTAAGAGAGCAGAAAGGAAAAGACAGGAGGACATCATTCAGACATCCAGTCCTGGATTTACAGTGCCTGTTGACCACATCATTGCTCTTTGTCTCCCATTCCACTGGAAGTTACTGCTCCAGGCAGAGCTGGTAAACAGGATCATGTGAGTGCACTGAAACCCATGACAGAAAAGCCCAGCTGCTGAATTTGCTCATGCTGCCATCGCTGGCAGCTTCAGGGAACCTGGACTGGGGAGAACTCACAGGAAGAGAGGCCTGCAAAGTTTAAGTTTGTCCACATCTTCAGCATTGCTGTAGTGGGTTGACCCTTGGCTGGCTGCCAGGTGCCCACTGACCTGCTCTCACTCCTCCTACTTGACCGGGGAAGAAGAAATGAAGAAAAAGTTCATGGATCAAGATAAACAGGGAGGTCACTCACCAATTACACTCCTGAGAAAAACCTACTTGGCTTGGGAAAACTAATTTACTGGCAATTAAAAATAGTATAGGTCAGCCCACAACACTTGGGTTTTGCTGCTCCTTAATCCTGACACTCTTCCCATGCTCCAGCATGGGGTCCCTCCAAAGGGATACAGTCCCTCACAAACTGTTCCAGGGGGAGCCTTTCCCACGAGCTGCTGTTCCTGCCAGAAAACCTGTTCCTGGTGTGGGCTCCTCTTCCAGGGCCACAGCTTCTGCCAGGAGCCTGCTTCAGCATGGGCACTCCAGGGGCTGCAGGTGGATCTCTGCTCCCTCCATGGACCTCCAGGGGCTGCAGGTGGATCTCTGCTCCCTCCATGGACCTCCAGGGGCTGCAGGTGGATCTCTGCTCCCTCCATGGACCTCCAGGGGCTGCAGGTGGATCTCTGCTCCCTCCATGGACCTCCAGGGGCTGCAGGTGGATCTCTGCTCCCTCCATGGACCTCCAGGGGCTGCAGGTGGATCTCTGCTCCCTCCATGGACCTCCAGGGGCTGCAGGTGGATCTCTGCTCCCTCCATGGACCTCCAGGGGCTGCAGGTGGATCTCTGCTCCCTCCATGGACCTCCAGGGGCTGCAGGTGGATCTCTGCTCCCTCCATGGACCTCCAGGGGCTGCAGGTGGATCTCTGCTCCCTCCATGGACCTCCAGGGGCTGCAGGTGGATCTCTGCTCCCTCCATGGACCTCCAGGGGCTGCAGGTGGATCTCTGCTCCCTCCATGGACCTCCAGGGGCTGCAGGTGGATCTCTGCTCCCTCCATGGACCTCCAGGGGCTGCAGGTGGATCTCTGCTCCCTCCATGGACCTCCAGGGGCTGCAGGTGGATCTCTGCTCCCTCCATGGACCTCCAGGGGCTGCAGGTGGATCTCTGCTCCCTCCATGGACCTCCAGGGGCTGCAGGTGGATCTCTGCTCCCTCCATGGACCTCCAGGGGCTGCAGGTGGATCTCTGCTCCCTCCATGGACCTCCAGGGGCACAGCTGCCTCAGCATGGTCTTCTCCAGAGCTGCCAACGACTCTCTGCTCTGGTGCTTAAACACCTCCTCCTGCTCCTCCACTGATCTTGGGGTCTGCAGAGTTGATTCCCACATAGTTTTATCTCTCTCTTCTCTCTCAACTGCTGCACTGTAGATTTTAGCATTTAACTATCTTCTCTCAGAGGTGTTAGCAGCTTCACTGATGAGCTCAGCTTTGGCCAAGGATGGGCCTCTTTTGGAGCAAGCTGTGTCTGGCTGTGTCCAACCCAGGGACATACCCTGGCCACCTCTGTAGCCCCAGCTAACAAAACCGTGCCATGTAAGCCCAGGACAGTGGCCAAACAGAAACTCTGCCACTAAATTAGCACTTAATCTCAAAATGCAGAGCATATAAAAACTCAAATCATAAATGTCAGTCCTCAATGCTTTAGTGCATAATCTCTCAAACCCCTTCTGCCCCTGAAACATCAAGCCTACCAGAAATTTCATTTATTTCCAAGAAAAACCTCATTAGGCTATTCTATCCAATGCCAAGATCATAAATCTGGGATAAAAGACGACTGATGTTCCACACAATTCTATAAATAACATTTTAGTCTAAATTGGACGAGCACTTTGGAGCAAAGCTCCAGATCATCTCTATTTACTGTTCTCCAGTTTGTGCTGGGAAGAGACTTGGAAGTATGCAAAGCTGGATTCCTTCCAGGTTCAACTATCTGCGAGATGCACTCCTACCTCCAAGTTATGTTCTACCCAAGGTTTGATCTAGGCTGGAAAAAACTGCAGGAATACAGAGCAATGTTGAGCTCCCAGCTTTCCTCTCTTCACCTCTGCCTCCAGTGCCACACTCTCTGCCAGCATGGACACAGTTCATGAGCCACTGTTATGTTAAATGCCCAGCCTGGGCCCCAGCACAGTTGTCTCTGGATTTGCCTAAGTATATTTGTTCGTTCCTCCTTTTAGAGCTTATCTGCACTATTTATAGAATGGCTTTACATTCTTATTAGTTGCCAGACAATGATTTTTAATACATGTTCCATCACTACAAATACTCTTCTGCAAAGCTTTACACATTATGTAAAACAGGCAATTATCACTGCACAGATTAGAAGGTCATTCCAATGCCTATAAACTAAATAGTAGTGGGAATTGGAGCCTGTGTAGCTTATTTTCTTTTTCATCTATAGATTTGGCAAGCTCCAGACTAGCATTCATCCCACGTATTTCAAAACCTAGCCAGAGTACTAATTCACGGCACAGAATTGACAAAAACATATCTTTGATTTGTGCAATGTGTGATCCACACTACAGTCTGTGAACACAACATTTTCTTTTACCCTGTGATGTGACATGGTGGCTTCAAGACTTAATGCAGCTGCAGCATAGATGGGGATTTTTTCAAAACATTTTAAAAGTCTTTTCAATGTACAGCTGTCATCAGAAAAAGGAAAGGATTAGTCAGGTTTTTTCTTTATAGAAGGAGAAAAATTAGGACACAGAGCAATGGTGCAGCCATTTATACATCACACAGCAAAGTGCAACGCCTGAAACCAGCAGTGTATTGCACACTGGGGAGCCCTGGCAGCATCCCAGGAACACCCAACACTTGAAAGTGATGAAGAATTGTTCCACCAATCCAAACAATGTGACTTTAAACGAAACAGAAAATATTTCCCTAGGAGAGATCACAGCATATTCAAGTTACCAAAGTCCCTTCATTAGTACAAACAGTATTTCCTTTTCTATCAGCAAGAGGAAGTCTCAGATCAAGGCAACTTCTCACATTCCAGTTGAGACCTGTGAACTGCATTATAACCAAGTCCTTCAGACTCCTGCTATTTCCCACTCAAAAATGTGATTTAGCAACAAAAGCTTCACTTTCATTCTAACTGTGACAGGAATCAGTAAACCAAAATTATTAATTAAAATGCTGAAGGATTCATTTCTAAAAAAGAATCCTGAAACTCAGCCTTAACTTCTGTAGAATACTTCTGACTAAGTGGAGACACAAAAGGCTTGAAGAGTACCCTGTAGTCAAAATATTTTGGGGGAAAAATTAGCACATAGTGATATGGTGAAACTTGCCTGTTCACACTCACGTTCCTCTCCAAATGCTTACATATTAATCTTGCTTGGTATATTAGGTACATCTCAAAAGAAAAATGTCTCATCTAAAGACAAGGAAAAGAAAAAACAACCAATTTCCCCTTCAGTTTCCAGGGAATAAAAATATTTGCCAGTCGATAAATGCAGAAAGCTTTGTGTTATCTGATTTACCCACAAAATTTACAGGACTTTGCTATTTGCTTTTGGAAAAATAATAGGCAGAAAGGTTACATTTGAACACTCCATGTTCAGATATAACTAATGTCTGCAGTGGTGCAAGGAGGGGAAGGTGCAGCCATCACTTACACCACTATAACACAAATGCTAAGAAAAAGACATTTGAATTTTAGATCCTTTAATAGAAACCTTTTTTTCAATGATGAATTAAACCACATGGAAATAAGAAGACTGTTTTTCCCAGTACAGTACAGGCGACTGTTTTTCTACTTACATTTCATTAATATCTGCATGAGACTATAACAGTCCTGTGGCTACTGTGCCATAGGAGTGGAGCATCCAGTCTTGGATAATGTGTTGCTCAGAAAGCACGACAGTGCCAGACAAAAAAATTACTGTTAAACAAAGAAAAAACAACGCACCAAACAAACAACAAAACCAACTACCACACACACAGTGGGAAAGGAGGGAAAAATATCAACTGCAGCACACAACTTTCACTCCCCAAGGATTTACAGTTCCAACTGTCAACCAGGATGATACCTGGCTTAAAAGCTACAAACCCCCAAGGTCTTCAGAACACCCTGAGACTAAAGGAACAGGTAAATCCTATCTTGCAGTTATTGCTCTGACCACCAATTCCATGCAAAGGGTGCACTTGAGCTGTTCCCAGTGGCACTAGAGAACACCTTCAACCCAGCCGTGGCATCGGGCAAACAATATCCAAAGTCCACAAACTGAATATCCACGAGCTTCTCCATGTGGACAGAATCTACTCATGGGAGCTGTGGCCAGTCAGCCCAGACTCATTTTACACCAAAGCCCACTTGCACACTTAGAGCTGTTGTGTGCTCCAAGTGTGTGCTTTATACCTTGGCTTGTGGGGTGCACTTCAGGGATTGCGACACCTGACACGGGGGTTGTGCTCTTCTCCTAGAGAGAAGAATGTGTAATCAATGCCTGCACATCTATTTCGTTTTATTTGTTTGTGCTGACATGTAATAATGCTACAGATAATAACAGCAGGGGAAAAAACCTGCATCACCTGGGACATGAAGCAGAAGGGAGCAGAATCTGTTCCTTGAGGAAATTATTTTCACCAAGGACCTGCCCCCTCCAGGTAGTGCTAAGATGCTTCGTTAGCTGCTTTATGAGCAAGGAGAGAGCAGCAGTCTTGGGCATCTGTGTACTTATTTTCTCATTTCCACCAAGAATTTAATTAACTGACATTAATTAAGTTTTCTGTTTGATCTGGAAATTCAGTTCAAATTAACATTTTTATGGATAGTTTAATACTAATGCTGACAGATAATTTCCTTTAAAAGAAACTGCTTGGACTTGCAACCAGAAGGACAAAATAGTGGAAGTTAATCCACTGAAAAACCAATATTTTTATTTGCTGTTCGACAAATTTGCTTAATTGTATCCACTGCAATTTAACAACAAAAAAAAACTTGTCACTTTTTCAAGCTTTTTAAATAAATTCTATACCAGCTTCTCAATTAACAAACATGGACATCAGCATTCAAATTTAACATTGAATACCAAATTCCATAAGCATTAGGATAAAATAGTGAAAACTTAAGAACTTAACACATTTAGATGATCCCTCATTGCTTGAGGTATGCACATCACAACAGCTCAGGTTTTTCTTCAAGGAAGGAAATATACTTGCTTATATAAAATAATATCAGCATTACCCTTTGACAGTCAACAAGAAGAAAAAAGTTCCAAGTGCCTGAAAACAGCATATGCAGAACTGCCCTCCCACCAAAATCAAGATGAAAAATATGTTCACCTGAGCTATGAATATGCAAGACTGAGAATGAGGCTTGTTCTAGATCCTTCAGGCAGAGCTTCCAGGCTTTTTCTCAAAAGTCTCCAAACTCAGACTAAAATGTCTTAGTTGTAAAATTCCCACATTGATAGAAGCACAAGAGCCAGAAGAGAAGGAAAGGCACAGGATACAAACACCTTTTGGCCATGTTCAGAGGTCCAGGCTTGAGATATCAGCTCTACTGCAAACACCACGGACAAATGCCTTAGGCAAAACAGAATCTTTGTCTCAGCTGGAGTATCACTGCAACCAGAAAGCCAAATATATTCATCTACCAGCTCGAGCTCAAAACCATATAACTCATTACTCTTCCCAAATGTTAATCAAAAGCTTGAATGAATCATTAAATTGTCCACTTCTTTCAAGGAACTCAAATCCACCTTGTTTTCAGCTCATCTTTTTACCCAGCTGCCAGGTGCCTCCTGCTGCAGTGAAACCAGGACAGGGTTTGCAGATCCCCACACACAGTCAAGTCAGATCAGCTTCAGAGGTGCCAAAACAGCTGTGCTGATGTACACAGAATTGAATTTCTGTCCCATCTAGCAAAAACATCACTGCAAACCTGTTGGGCTCTTCCCTATTACACTACAGCACTGTTCCCTACTCTTCCTTCTTGCTCAAGCCTACTTGTATAGGAATATTTTATGTTAAGCTCCCCCATTTCCCACGTGCTACAAATAAGAACCCAAAAATTGTATTTCAAGATTATTGAGACTATTACAGTTGACAGTTCATGGGTTTAGGGTCACACCTTCCCAAAAATAACCCCAAGACATACTAGAAAAACAAATCACAGCAGGAAGCTGAAGATGAGTTGCCTTTGCTGTGCTTACCTGCTTGTAAATTAGCTCATTTCAGGTGACTAACATTACTGCACAAAGACAGAACAAGTAATGAGTGCTTCTTTCCTCTGCATTTCCTCCACAGCTAAATGAATTCTAGCTATCTGTACTAATTTTTAGCTCGCACAGATCAATTCCCAAGGTACAACATCTACAGACTTTGTTTAATGATGCTACTACCTGATAACCAAATATACAGACACTAAAGTAAGCCATTAACAGCTACATATGGTGAAGCAGCACCAGGACCTTTCTTAATCACTGCAGCTGGCATCACACAAAGGAGAAGAATACCATTTCAAATGAAGTAAAAAGGCAATAAAATGTCAGGGTAAGAAATTCAACAGAAAAGCCACGATGTATGTGTAAGCCATGAAAGTTACTATTATTTAAGGTGAGACATAGCAAATGCCAGCCCAGAGAGTATATTAGGTAAAAACACTCTGGAAGAGTCACTGTGTGTCCAGCTGTTCAGTGACCCAACTGTATTACTACTTGCTTGTGTCTGTATCATCCTGAGGTGAATTCCTCCCACTCCAGCAGAAGGAAGTCCCACCAGCACTTCCCAGTAGCCTCATCTAGTGGTCCCACTGAAGGAAGGTTATCCCCATGGGTTCACTCTCATCCCACTGCTGGCTCCTCCTTGGAGCTCACATGCACCTCTGTGGAACTGCACCAGCAGTGGATGAGCTAAACCGATCAAGGTTACAGTAGCTCGTAGCTCGACAAGAATGATTAATACAGTGTCCCTCTCCAAACCCCTGCATGGCTACACAAAAACAGGTGAAGCACTGTGGGGATTTGAACTGGCATGGAAAGGCCAAGTGAGCAGCAGAGGCAAGGCAAGAGGAGTCATTTCTGCCAGCATGAATAATTTGTGAAACCACAGCTGAAACTTCAGCACAAATAATGTTAGAAGAACTACTGAAATACAGTTAAATTCTGTCACACTGCTAGAAACCTTGCCACAATAAATTGTGACTTGAAGCTGTGTACCTGTACTGATGAGCTGCAGACTACAATACATTATCTTGATTTCTGTGGGCAGAATTTCATATTTAATGACCAAAAAAAAAAAATTAATTCCCTGCTTGCAGCTCACTGAAGAGCTCATTAATTTTTATTAACTTGACTCTTCTGGCCAGTCTCCTTTAAAAAATGAAGTAATTCAAGGATAGGTATATGAGTCCAGAGAAGCCTTTACTTCTAATCCAGCATTTACCAGCTAAAATACTCAGCCTAGATTATAACAGTTATATGAAGAAACAATGTAAGAAATTCAGGTAACCCTGGAACCTCCCATAACAGGCAAAATTCTCAGCCTTCCTTGCAAAGATGCTACAACAAACAGAAAAATCAAGTGATTGAAGAAAGTTTCCCATATTTCAGCAGATGCCTCAATGGAATGCATTCCACTTGAGTACACTTTTCCTCTATTATCACCAAAGGCAAAGAGAAAACATCACGACTACTTGATGGGGGACTTTTATTTTATTTCCTCCATCTTGCGGCTAATCAACTTAGTCCGCACCCAGAGAAACAAACCAAACAAACACAGCTTATTTCTTGTCAAGTCTAAGTCTGAAATACAAGGTACCACCACAGTACTGTCCTCACTGAATCCAGGCTGTAACTTCCAAGCATCACTGATTGCTGGAAAATTGAAACAGAGTTTTCCTTGGCTGGCCCAACATTTACACATCTCGTAGGCCCACACAGTGCAGTGACCAAACATATGCCTCCTCTTGCATTCTTAAAAAAATAGCATCAAACTGAAGTTTTCCCTCAGATTTCTCTCTCTCACACTGAAATATTGCAACCCTTTTTAATTCTTTAAAATTACTTCAATTTAGCTATCCCATCTGCTCAAAGTGTTTTAATACAAGGTCTCTTTTCATATCCTAACATCAAGGTGATGTTGCCAATTAAGTTCTGCTGTAGCCATCTGTAAGAGGAAGAAGGGAGGAAAGAAGTAAACATGAGTATTTCTTCAATAATTTTAAACAACCTGGATTTCAACCAAGATTTTAGTGATGGAAAAGAAAATAATTAGTAGATTTATACTCTACATGGATTTCTCTAGGACAAGTAACATTTGAACTATTTTTAGAAATTCAGAAAGTCTTCAGATCTCAAATGTTTGGCTTGAAATCAGAATGCTTGTTAAGAAGAGAATTTTATACTGTCATGATTTATCATTTTATTCAAAGCAGACTTTCGATGCCATAAATAAAATAATGGTAACCTCTTAAATTTCTTCCTAACTTCATGTTCGCCTTCAGACTTACAGGGCATGTAAAGTGTTACTCCTCTGACAATAAACGACTAGTGGCAATTTTTTCCTGTAACAAATCTGATATTATCTAAACATGGTAAGGTTCTGGAGTTTCCCCAAAACTAAACCCATAAAAACGAAACAACAAACTCTACATACTCAGCTTCACTGCAATTGGAAGACGATGGAAAGCCATTCTAGAACTTTTTTCCTAAAAAAAATTGAATAATTCAATTTTCAAACAGCACAAGATTTAAAAAAGTATAGAAATGTGAGACATCATAAATCAAAACCTACAGTTTAGTTCACTTCATGTATTCACTAAGCAAGACTCCCAGGCCTACTGAAGGATTTTCTGATGCCAGCCTCAGCAGCTAAAGACTGAAGACGAAACCAGAACCACAGGTCTTGCACTGGGAGACAAGGTGGACACTCATGCTCACACTGCCTGACTCTTTGTGGGATTTAGTCTCGTAAGCCACCTATTTATCAACCTCTTATGATACAGAAATTTAAATTTCATTTAACCCGTGGCATAGGTCACAGCCACAATGAAAATAGACTGGCCCATAAAAAAACCAAAATTAGACTCCACAGCTCTGCCAGCTCTTTAGCTACTCCATTAAATCCACATTTGAACTCATGAAGCATTAGTAATGGGACTCTTTTAAATGGCATTCTGCAGGAATTTCTTCTGCAGGGATTGAATTTTCATCTCCATAGTAGCTGTGCTTACTGCAGACCTTATAACAAGTTTCTGATGTTGAATGATGGATGCAAAAAGACACTTTCTTGGCTATTAACTGTGCTTCTAAGCCTCAGTTTGAAAATAAATCTTGGGAAAATTCGAAGGCAGAGGAATCCTTTCCCCCTCAACCTTTATGTACTATTTTAAAAACAGTTACTTGTTTAGGACCTTCAGTCTTAAAGAAGTTTTTTAACTTGATACTACATATGAAATATGCAATTAATACAGTGTGCTCCTTTGTAACATCTACCTCCCAAGATATTATACTCTAACGAAAACACTTTTTAAAGGGAAAGAGGAGGATGGACCAAAGGAGTGGGATTTACAATCTCTACAGTTTAGTAACACCAATTTAAAGCACTTTGGTAAACACTTCACACATCATCCCCCATGTCTCAATGGATTCACCTCACATTCACAGTGGGCTTCCTAGCAACTCTTTCTTTACAAGTCCATTTTTCCATTTACTGAGAACAATACTGAGAATGAGTCATTTCTGCAGAATACAGCCCTTCTTCATGTACACCAGATGCCTAATGTTGCACGTTGTGAAGAAAAAAAACTTCATGTCTACCCAAATTACTGTATCGATCACCAAAACTTGTCAGCATTTTGCATCTTTTGTAAATGTTTTCTTCAGAATACTTGAATGTTTTTTAATGTTAAGATCTTAATATTGCTCATCAAAATGCACCACCAGGTTCTGTAAGAGCTAACACCTAATTAGCTCAGTTAGTAGCAGCTTGAGAATACCACCCAAACAATGACCAAAATTAATGTCTTTCACCAAGGGAGTAAAACAAACAGAAAAAAACCTGAAAGCTTTAGAGCTGAGAAAGAACATTTCCTTATGTTTTTCAAAGCTTTCCCTTTCAATTCCATTGAATCTGTTCCTATAAATAAGTATTTTTATAGGTTCTGGTGTTACATCTTGTTAAACAGTTCTTACAGCAGTTCTATAAAAATCCTGCCTGACTAGTGAGGTACGTGCAGAGCAGACGAGAACTTCTGCCCCTTCGTCCTTCTCTGGAAGCAGCACAAATCAAAAATGAACAGTGAGCAGTGCTGGGATGCACTGGGATAAAATTATACAACTCTTGGGGGGGATGTTCAACCAATTACTGCAAAATCTAAGGAAATAATTAGGAAGCTTACCTTTTTTTCTTTCATAATAAGAGGGTAACAGCTGAGCCCAGTTCTACCTTCACTCCTTTTATTTACTTACAGAGGTGTTTCATTAACTGACTTGTTACCATTAGAGCAACCTGATGTTACTTGGTTTGAAATAAAGGTACTTGCCTATAGCCACACATTACACATAAAGGCAAAACAGAAAAACGACACAGTAACAGGCAGATGCTGTAAATCCTAAATTATTCACAATCTATTCAATACAAAATAAACTGGTCCTAGCAAATTAATTCTAGTAAGAAAAGAATGAAATTTTTAAGTTATCCCTACAAATTATCTAGTTTCTCTACAAACCAAATATTTAGCAGTTGCAAATAATTAAGACGTAAGAAACAAAAGAAGTGTTTAATCAGTTCCTCATTAGATGTGTGCCAGATACCACAAAAGATGGCACTACTTTAGCAAAGAAAAAACTAATGTTCAACACACTGAAGTAAACAAGAACAGCATTTAACGTCAATTAAATTCAAAGAATCATTGATTATTTCAAGTAGTTTTCCATACACTTGCAGGAGGCATTTTGGATTTTGAAGTTAGTTGTAATCTAGAAATAATCTAATTGTAAAACCTGGCCAGCAGTGCAGCTGTGTACTTCCAGTCTCTCATTTCCATAAGCACTAAAGAAGCCTGGTTTTGCTCTTATTCTCATTTAGAGCATTAAGACTCTAAAAACTATTTTGATGTTTTTGCATCTATTTTCACATCCTGAGCTCTCCTGATAACAAAGATGTTTTTACCACAAAAACAAAAAAAAAGGAAAATCTTTAGTACAAGAGTAACAGTTACAGATGCTGACAAACTCAATTTGCAGCATAATAAATGTCACTGGGATTCTCTTTGGGAAAGCAGCAATTGCAAAAACCATAATAATTAGGCTTAATATAGTTCTAAACCAAATTATGGCAGCTGTACATGCCACAACAAAGAGCATTTTTAAGTATCAAGGATGCAATTTAACTACAACCAAACTCCCAAAATATTTCTGATTCACAGCAAGTTACAGAGAACACTGAGTATATCTCAGAGCTGCTCTTACCTTTCCTGGCAGCATCTGTTCTCCGTCTTGCTGGCGACACCAGATCCTTTACAATCTGTAGCACTTGAATCATTGCTCCTTAGCAAGATCAAAGGAAAGAGGTACTCCTCTAAAATTCCAACAGGTTTCATTACTACACCTTATTACATGGCTGTCTTCAGTATGCTCAACAAAAACTGACTGAGGAAGAACTCCTCTATCTTCCCAGGAAGATTTCTGCCTGACGACTCTACAGGCTGAGGTGACGGATTTAAAGTGACTTCAGCACAAGGAGACAAAAAACTGCAAGCAGTCCTAAATGCATTTCTACAGAACATTTTAGAATTATTTACTGCAGAGAACACATACTGATTTCTCTAAATAAAGTTTAAAGGAAACATTCACAAGATAGATAAAGGAAAAAAAAACCTTGAAAGGACAGATGCAGTGTGCTCCTCTAGGCTCGGCAACTAACAAGTGTGGCTGCATCCTCTTTTCAAGTCAGTCTCAATTCATGAAATTTCACGTAACGCTTAAAGAAAGACTCCGGTGCAGTGCAGAGCCAGCGTCAGACCCACCAACAGAACTAAAATTAAACCCAGCCTGCAAACCTCCATCAGGCACAAGCAAGCTCCCGCTAAAGACGTTCATTGGGTTCCTCTTCTCCCCCCTCAAAGAGAAACCTCTGACACCCTTGTACGTGACAGGAATTCTCACACACCGGGAGGCACGCTGGAAATCCTGGGAGTATTTCAGGGGCGTTCTCTCACCCACCACCAGAGGCCCAGAGAACTATTTCAGCAAAGGTATTGTCATTACTTCCGTCAGGTAATTTTAGGCAGACAGACTGCTGTATTATGTGCCCCACAACATTTTTAATGACATTTGGAAAATGTACAAAGGCCCTTCAGAAGTGCCTTTTGTCAAAACCTCTGCGGAGCTAACCCAAAAAAAAAAAAAATCCTGAGGAATCATGTTTTATGTGATCACTTTAAATAACTGTCAGGCCTGAAGAGGCTCTGTGAACACTTCAGAAAACTGAATTCCTACGCAGCACCGCGAGGCCTTGCACACACAGAGATCAATTTAGGAAGCCAGCTACATGTTCTGAAAATCGTAACATGAAAACAAACCACAGGCCACATTCTCTGGCCTTTAGACCTTCTGTTCCCATTGCTTAAGTGTTAGATGGGGGTGGAGGGAGAAGAGGTCATCTCTTTCCATTTTTTCATTTCCAGCTGCTCATCACAAGCATTTCAGATTTTAAGATTTACTGGTGTATTTATCCATGTCCATGTCAGTCCCTTGAATCACACAGAGCACAGGAACGACAAACTATGTCTGTTATGTCAGTCTCATTCACAGCCTGCCCATTAATCTCTGCCAGAAGGAAGAGCAACCCAACGTTCTATCCTATTTGGTTAGTTAAAACAAAGACAAGGAAAATCCTTCTCCCTGCCAGGCTGTCCGATTTCTTCTCCCACTCTGCAAACATTCAAGCATCCAAGAGGAAGCTTGATGAAACATTCTTCAAAATGCTACAGACAGAATTCTCAACTTTTCTATACTAAGAATAATTTCTAACTCCTGGACCTGAAGTTAAAATTCCAGTTTAAAGCCAATGACTTTGTACCTAGAGAGGTTTGGAGAAGATCACTGCAAGCAGACCCTTCCAGAACAAGTGTAATTTCAGAACATTTAAGTAAGATGTAAAATGCAGAGTTGTGCAGTAAGGTTTACCTGGAGGTCTGTTATTTAATAATCCAGTGCTCAAAATTGCCATTGGAAGAATTCTTTCCACAATTATCTAACCGTGAGGCTTTTGTTCTTTATTTAGTTGGGTAATCAAACAAGTTATCTTCAAGTCAAAGACATAAAACCATAGGAATATCATTACTTGCAACTATATTACATTGCAAATTTTCTCTAAAAAACCTTCTAAGTTCATGGTGCATAAAATACAACTACTACAGAACTACTAAACTTACATTGGTCCTTATACTAACATACTATGGATAGGAGGAGAAAGGAAGAAAAAAGAGGTTAAGGTTGAATAAAATATTCAGTAACTATATCCTCTTGGCCTTCCAAAGCAAGAATACACCTTATAGATCCTGCAGTTGATTTTTAAATGAACTTGATTATCTCATTGCTACAGCAACATTGTCAAGTGCTGAAACAAGGAAAAGATGGTGAACTGACAAAGATTAACAGTTGGGAAGGGGGAGCAGGGGAAGAAAGAACTAAGAAAGCATGACTTGCACCTACTTTTGTGAAATATTATTTAAAAAGGAAGACATTGAGCACTTCAGTACCTATTCCCAACTGCAAAAAGGAAGTAATTCCTTTTCCTTCCAAACTGACCCTTACCTTGCTGGTACAGATCCCTGTCCTCCCTTTTGAAGAGAGACACACAGGAACTTCAGGACTGGAAGTCATTTTCACAACACACCTGCCTTCCCCAACATGAAACAGTTTCCAAAGTTGGTATGCACACTAGTTTCCCTCTCTTCTTTATTGTGACAATTGGCATGTAGAAAAAAAACTGAAAAAACTCACAAAGCCTTAAAATAATTTAGGAAAATGTAAACAACTTTCCATATACAATGTAAAAAAAATGGTGCAAGTCCGAAGCAGGCGTGATAAATAAGAAATTTCAACAAATCACTGAAACTTTGAAGATTTACATAGTAAGCTTGGTGGCTACTATTTGTCTTTCCTCAAATCAATTTATACATCAAGACAGCAGCACTAAGCTCTGCTTTAGTATAGAGGCAAAAGATCAAAAAGACTTCTAGAAATACAAAACACTAAATTGTATCATTTCATCTGTTACTGATGAGTTAGAACTTGGTTATAGTTCACTCTTATCTTTAACTGATACTGAACCAACTTATTCTTCCATACAATCTGTCACTACAACTGCCACCTCTCAGACCACATATCCTGATAAAACATCCACTGTGGACAAGGATACACCAGATGGAAGTTCACAGCAATTCTGACACAGATACACAAGGTGAACCACAAAGAAACCATGTCATACATTTAGTGTAACAATTTGAGTAGATTTTGTTGGAGAAAAAGAGTAGTGCTACATATTCAATGCATATAGACCACTGATCTCTGCCAAGCATTTTTCCTCTTCAACAGAGAGCTTGCTAAGCAATATGGGCTTGATGATGTTCTTGGATTTTGTTTTTCTTCCTTGACTTCAAAATTGTAGGGAATACAGAAATCATGCACATGTTATCAACCTGATGAAGTACACTGGTACTGGAAGGAACAGTTAACCAGGATAGGATTTTTATGGATCACTGTGTACAGCCCTTGATCTCTCCCAAGCCTAATAAAAAAAAATTATCTGCATCCTGATTAGTCACCTATCATAATTCAGAATAAAAATGCTTCCGTTAACATAATTATAATTAACTGATCTTTAGAAGCAGTTCTTTTTCATGAAGCATATTGCCAGGAGGTAACATATTTACAGCACAAATGATGCTGCAGAAGGATGGCTCAGTGGGTATTTGTCAAAGGTATTTAACAGGGGGTGGGGAAGATCCGAATTTAAGTCTGAGGAAGACTTAATATTTTCTCTTTCACTCTCTTCTTCTAATCTGTAATATTTACATATTCACAACATTCTGTCTGGGCTATTAAAAAACTATCAGGAACCCTTGAGGTTTTCCCAGGCAGCATTGCAGCTACCCAAAAAGTGCCTGCTTGTTGTGTCCTCATTTACAGAAATATGTACAAGCTACTAACAGAGAAAAACCCAACCCACTGCAATGGCTTGAGGGCTTTCATTCATAAGAACAATAGCTCTGCACACATTTGAGTTGAGATGCAAAGTTACCGTTACTGTTCTTTTTCCATCTCTTATCAACCTGAACCCTCCAGAATTCAGATTTTCTGCACATTGATTATTCCCAACATCTCTGCAGAAACTTGTGCAGGTCTGGCTTCATCATCCTCCCCTGTGTTTCCCACAGCCAGAATTATGTCCTTTTCCCTACCTGCTAGACTCCACACACAGTTAAGATGCCAAGCTTTCAGGCCTGACACCCCAGGGAGCGGAGAGCCCATAACAAAATGGCCAGGAAGGTCCTAGCCCAGGGCACTTCTGGCACTAATGTTTCAACGACAGCAGGACCAAGCCTTAAGTCTTCTAGAAAGCAAATAAAGAACGCTTCTGGTGACGCCAGTTCTGCAATGGAGCAAAGTCTGACGTTAGAGGCAGGAGAAGGGGATTTACAAGAGAGCAGGGTGCATTTGCTCTTTGGACCCTCCTCTCTAGGCTGTAACACCCAGAAGGTGTTTCAGCACCCTAGAGTCAGCAGGATTGTCTGGAACAGGGGCTGTAAAAACTCCAGTGCCATCGAAAGTGAGGGCACCTGCTCTTAATGACCCATTGGAATGTTTGCTTTAAAAGTTGCAGTTCCAGGAACCACACACGGCACAACTGCTTCAACTGCTTCATCGTCCCGATTTTCTTAGCGAAGAGGCTCAGAAAACGAAGATGATGTTCCTATCAGGAACCACTCTCCAATACATATCATAAAAGTTTCCGAGACTAGATTAAAGGATTAAGGAAATACAAGTCAGGCATCAGGGAAAAGATTCTTTAAATACCAAATAAAAGGAAGAATATGTTATAAGAACATTTGCACAGTCCCTTCACAAAAAAAAAAAAAAAAAAAAAAAAAAAAGCTTATTTCTTGCAAAAAAAATNGCAAAAACAATGAATTCAGATAAAGTCTATCCAGCAGATAAGGCAAAAACCTTAGCTATCCCCACTATCTCCAGAAATATTTTGTTTTGATACTCATCTCTGTCTTTTCCTGTCACAACTGGTCTTCAAATTATTACCCCAAAACAATTAGGCATTGAGGTCTAAGACAGGCAATATATCATAATATAAATTATTACTACAGCTGCTATGAAGTAGGTTATCTACTGTTTCTCACTAATATTTTGAATTAATTTTCTAATCTCTGAACTGAAGCTGACAGTTTTTACTAAGTTTTCAATAATCTATCATAGCTGGATGAGAATTCTAGAGTGCCAGATCAATAACTAACTGTCCCCATAAATCTCTGAAATTTACAATTCTTAATCTTCATTATTTTCTACAGATCATTCTTTGAAGCATGGAAGAGGCAAAAAGAAGAAAATCTAACGCTCTCAAGAATTCCTATGTGAAATTCTGATAGCCTTTCTTGTAAAAATGTTTGCACCAGTGACACAACTCCACTTATTATTCAGGGAGTCATTTTTCAGAAATGACTGCTTTTGGCTATGCATTTTGCAAAGCATCCATAAAAATAAACAAACATCCTCACAGTCTTCTCAATGGTCCTTCAGAGTCAGTAACTGCTTAATCCCACAGAATTTGCATGCACTTGGGAATATTTTTTTCTTCATTTCTAGCAGGTTTGCTACCAATTTTCAAGTATGAAACTACGGGTGCAGTTTTTAAAAGAAACTGATGCAGATCTAGGAGCCTTATTTAGAAGGCATCTTTTTGGAAAGAGAAAGTAGCTTGATCTAAAGGCTGGAAAATACTCATTTCAAGAGAAAGGTAATTTTTTTAAGTCTGTTTTTCTTTACACTTAAAACAAGAAAGCTGTTCATGAAATTTGGATGATGGAAAACTTCAATAAATGGCCAATGAAAGTAATTCTACCTGTTCCAGGAAAAAAAAAAAAACAATAAACCAATAAGAGAAAAACAAATGCTGTAACTGGGGAAAAAGGGAAGACAGAAAAACACACGGCCACATTCCACACACCTTACAGCACACAGTGAAGGAAAACTGCACATTGCACAATCCCATCCCTGTTCAGTGCTCTCACTGTCACCCATCTTGCATCAGTTTTCAGCCCCTGAGCTCTTGCTACAACACATTCTGCACGTGGCTCTAGACTGTAATACAGACAGCAAGTCCCCCACAGAGCCATGATGAAGCCAAGGGAACTGCCTGTGTAGATCACTTTTATCACCCTGATAACAGACACCAGACACTAATGGAGATCACTATCAGAACTTTGTGCTCATCTAAGTCTTGATGCACTCTTCCAAAAAAAAAATTATAAAAAGGAGAAAAGTATGTATAGAGGTACAATTTACTTTTTCTTTCCAATAAATGTGTTTTATACCTGTCACCACCATGACAAAAGGGTACTGCTGCTTCTTTGCTCATAAATTTTCTGTAGAACTGTGGGTTTAGACATACAAGTGCATCTAAACTGCACCATTTAGCAAGAGTTCAAAGGGTTCCAAAAGCTTTTAGATATTTAACCCATCAAGACCTGGCAAAAGCAATAGCTCAGGCTGCAGTGCAGAATTCCTCAGATACAAAGGTACTTATGTCTTTTGGGTCTATGTGATTAGGATTGTGTTAAGCAACTTACAAAGCATTATGAAAATGAGTAAGAATAGAATCAGAGATTCTTATTGTCAATCTTAAAATTAATTCTATTTCTTTCTCCTCTACACTCACACCATGCCCTTCTAAGGCCAAATGGTCACTTTTATAAGGCTCAAGAAATGGTCAAGAAAGCAACAACAAAGCAAACGGAATTCCACCACCATTTCTCATCCCTCCCCCCCCAAGAAAAGGTTGTCTCTAAGCAGTCTATTTTAAATTATTGATAAAATAATGTTTGGTGGATGGTTTTTTTTTAATAGGAGGAAGAAAGAAGATGGTAGTACAAGTTCTCATCTCAGTGAATGCACACACCCCACTGACTTCTCAGTCTTCCTCATATTAGATGGCAAGTTTTCATATAGCTTTAGCTGCAAATGAAGATTTTTCTGAGAAGAAAAATGTTCCATACCAGAAGACTCAAAAAGAAATCAGACATTAATGACATTGCAATTACAGTAACAAAAACTACTTAAAATATATTCCCCAATAATATGCAGCATTTCCTGCATTTCCAGCATTTCAAACAGAATATGCAGCAATTTTACAATGCTTAGAATTGGGTCATGGCTGTAGTGCTAATCAACAAATTTATCTTAAGCTAAAGGATATCATTAAATGTTCTGTCAAACATAACCACACAAAAAGAAGCCACACTAGTCATTAAAGACTTTTTTCAATTTTGCAATATTAAGTAAAAATCAAAACTATCTTACATGTGCTAATACTGAAGTCAAAGTACATTCATTAGTTTAATCAGGCATAGACTGATAAAAGTGAATGTGTGTTCAATTCAAAGAAAGAAGAAAAATAAAAACTTTGCTTTTAATTTAAATCCTTACTTGGTTTCCTTTTGAAGAGGATACGAATGGGACTAATAATCTTGTACTTCCCTGAGGCAAAGAAAAACTAGAAAATTCTATGCACCGCTATTTGTTAGCATGATTAAATCCTTCACTGCATGTACATTTCTAGGCTGATATTTAATCCAAGTAATAAAATGCAGCTGGAGAGGCACCAGAAGAACATCAAACCTTGTTAGTCCTCTGCAAAATACACACTACTTTTATTAAGCCCATGTATTTGCAGCCATAGTTTGCACAGCAAACAGTACACAGTGTGGCTTTCTGTCTCTACAAGAAAAATCAAAATTTTCAAAACAAGTTTTTGAATACTCTCTAATAGGCTAATCTAACACTTAAAGTGGCACCTAATCCCACAAATGCAACCTACCTTCGTGATGCAAAAACTGTTACAGAGACACATTCAAAGGAAGAACAAATTCAACATTTCAAAAGTAGCCAATGGAAATGAACCCAAAGGTCACACAGAGCAGAAGGGAACCACCCTCCTTTAAAAGGAAGCGTACCTGGGTCTGTTTGCTCCCTGCAGTTGGGTTCTAATGCGAGACACCATTACCTGGTCACTTTCAGACTTCTGCCTCCCGCTCTCCTCCTATGTTCACTCAGAAATGCAGTCTTTCAAAGCAGATTTTAACTAAAGTGTTTTAAAAATCCAAGCTTAGCACTTGAATGTGACAATCATGTTAACTATGACTACTTACGTTCTTCCACTGTTGAAGACTTCTCCTATTCCCTCATCAATGAAAAAATTGTGGAAACATTTGGGCATCTGAGACTTCTTTAGTCAGCTTCACCTTAAGACAGTCACTTTATCCAAATGAAAAATGTCTTACCTATTTATGCCATAAATAAGAACACAGGAACCTATTAATGCTGTCCCACTTTTGGCAGATGGAAAATTGTAGTGTGTTTACTGTTCTCTATGTTCTCTGCAGCTATAGAGAATTTTAAATCATGCCAAATTTCAGCCAACAACTGCCATGGTCCAGACAAGAAGGGTTATCACTCTACCCAGTATTACATTTAGGCACTGCAGCCTAGCATTTTAACTTCCCCTGGCACTACACCAGTGCTAAAGGAACAGAAGCGCCATCATCCCCCCTGCAGTGGCTTTATCCTTTTTAAATTTCACTGAATAACATCCAGGTAACCCAGCCTTGTTATATCATCCTGTAAGTCCACTGAATACACGGTGTTAAACAAAAATACAAATTGTGTTAGTACTTCTAAATGAATGCTCCACTTAATGACTGATTGCATTAAGAAGAGGAGAAAAAACCACTCAAGAGCCTTACAGTGAGATTCACATAAATATTATTTCTTTTAGTTTGTTTCAATGCACAAGGAATAAATAAATGCTGAAATGTCACTAAAAATGGCTCATTAGCCTTTGCTCTAAAAAGAAAACTCTCCTACCACATACTTAGAGCAAAACATACAAATATTTTTGCCACTGTTTCTGACATAGAAAAGGGAGGTGGGGGGCAGGGAAGGAAGCAAGGAGGAAATAAAAAGCAAAACTGACACTTTTCAATTTGTACCTCATCTCTTTACAGCTAGCAACAGACCAAATTTTTTCTCTCTTTTTTCTCCAAGACCATGCATCCTTCAAACATTCTTACAGTAATTTGATGCAAGTGGGGCAGAGAGGAAGCTAAAAGCTTGTCCAGTTTTTGCAGCCAGATATAAAATAAAATGAGCTGTAACTGCACTGAAGCTCCTAAGGCAAGCAGGGTCTACAAAGCAGCCTGACCACAAGCGTGGCTGTAGCACAGCATCACTCCAAGAACGCAGAGCTGCAGCCCACAAGTGTCACCTCCAAAGCTAAATTTGGGGGAGTGCAGGAAATGAAGGTTATGCAATTGTACTGTTTGTACAACTCAGACACAGTAGCACCACAAAGTAAAACTCCTTGTATAAAATTCTACTACAAAGAAAAAAAGAGGAGGAAAAAGCTTTATACTGAATGCAACAGAACATTCTGGTGAGAGACTTACTTCCCTATGTCCCTAAAATTTCTGGCAAGTCTGATTTGTGCTCAAAAGAGCTCTGAGAAAGGCTTTCAGCACTCCACCACAGAATTAGGCAGGTTTTCAAAGAGCTTTTCAAGGCTAAAACAGAAAGACTGCATTCAAGAATCCTCTCCTACAGCAAACCAAAGTGCTTTATTAAAACAAAGTGCCCTTAGACATTAGCGATCTGTTAGATTAATGACTGCCCTGGCCAAAAGCACTGAGGTTCCACAGCATGTTGGAATGCCTTCCATTCTGGAGACCATTACACTACACAAAATAAAGCTGAGGAAAAAAAAGGAAGAGAAGAAAGGAAACAACACATCACACCAGCTTCCCAAACCAGAAGAACTTGGGAGTTCTACACAGCTTTGTGCTTGCTTCAGAAATTTTGAGCAGGATAGGGACAGGTTTACCAACAGCCGTGAAAAAATTCCAATGTTATCTTGCCAGTTTCCCACATAATCTAGGAATTAAAATATCTTAATTATAGGGGAGAGGGTCCTTTGCAATGAGAGCTTAAACAAGCCTTGTAATCAGCTGATTGATAGGATATCACCCAAGTGCAGCTACTTTGTTACCACAAACATCTGCAACCATCCTTGTAAATACTGAAAGGGTAACAGGCTGGATAGTTTAAGTAAAGAAAAGATCTTAAATTTAAACAAATATGGAGCCAATAATCTCGCTGACATTACTTACATAACCCCACTTCTGGCAACAACCCCAAATATTTTCCAGCCATGTTACAAATCAAAGAAGTTGTTTCCTATCAGTAGCTGGGTAAAGCATGTCAAAATAGATTTTCTTGAAACACAGTCAATTTAGCTCAAAATAACCACACATCTTTTAAATCAGGTGCTTTGTTTCTTGAATATGAACATGAATAACAACATAAAATTAGACTGCAGTTCAATTATTTTTCATATCTGTGATAAAGCTATACCACTGAGCAGCAGTACTTCACTTTTCCTACACAGTGCTGCATATTATTCAATCATTTGTATGGAAAGTGAAAATCAGCGTGACTCACGACAGGCAAGGAAAGTCCTGTGAACACCTCATTTAACACTGCTGTTGGGAAAGTTCTTCCTTAATCCATTTCTAATCCTTCATCCCATTCAGCTGTTTTATGAATTCTTTGATTCAACAGGAAATAAGACCACCATTAAGGAGCTTAAAACTGCAGCCTCTACAAGTCCTCCTGCAGTAACTGCAACATTGCTCTTTGACTACGCAGTGCCTTATGCAGAGAAGGGGGTGCCCACCCAAACATCCACATTTATAACTGTTGCTTTTCATCTGTGTTTTAGTTGGGAATTTCTGTATCTTTCCCCCTTTGGAACGTACTTGAATACCACCCTCAACTTATCACAGGATGAATAGGATCCCAGAAATATGAATTGCTTACACAGTGGCAGATACTTGATACTCACTCCAGAGAACAAGGTTACAGTGTTCTTGTGCTACCCACTCCTGCTGCTGCAGGAGCACCAAAGACCCACGATAAAGGCATCATTGTGCAATGTTCTATATAAAGGAGCCCAGAGAGAGGCCCAAAGACTAAGATTTAAATTAAAAACTATGTAATAGGAGAATATTATCATGCCAAAGGCATGTACTCCTGTGTATGCCAATTAGTCATAATAATTCAGCACTACTTACTGGCCATCAATCAAAACACTGAGGCAGATAAACATTAAAATAATATTGTCCTTTATTTAAAAACACATAAATAAAAGAATTTTAGTATCTTTTATGTAGGTATATAATTTTATATTGTATAGAGAAAATAATTACATAAAATACATATTACAAATGAAACATATAATGAATGTTTAAATACACATAAATTACTATCATAATCATCTTTCTATCATTCTTGTTGTTTCAGAGACACACAGCTAGAGTATTATAAGTAATTTGTAAATAATCCAACTTTAATTTCCAATATGAACACGGCAGAATAAAGGTGAAGTGCAAGTGCCTAAAAAGGACACCTTTGGGGAACAGTGTGTGCATACGAAAACACTGGAACTGAAACAACATTAATGATGGTAATTTTCCTGCCACAGCTTTCCTGTCAGCTCAGAATTAACAATAGTTTCCTGCCAGTACCAACATTTTGGTTTACAAACAGAAATTACATCTCTGTAAAAGTAGGTGGCATGTTGCACTAACTTATTTAGAGAAGCCTCATCAACTTGCCAGGAAAAAGCCCAAAAGAAAGAAGATAGATTTGAAGTTCCCTTTATGGAAAAATAAATTTAAAAACAAATATAACACCTTGTTTAAAATGTTCAGTCAATGTATGTGAAATGTATGCAAAGAGTTTTACAAATTTAACTTTACTATACATTAATTAAATTAAACAGTAAGTATTATAAAACACCTCTTTGTCAGCAAAGCCCTATAAATATGACATCACTGAACTTGAACCTAACACCTGCAAACACAGCTACTGGATGTGATGAATACATTTCTGGTAACTGCAACCTCCTGCAAAGATGCAACTTTATTTCAGACTACGGGGATTGAAGAATTACTTTGTTCAAGTACATACATGACAAAATAAAAGTCAAAAACTGTTTATCTGCCTCTTTGACCTAAAAATAAATTTTAACTGCAAGGGAAGCAACAACTTACCAGTTGTAAACATCCCAAAATGTGACCAAAAATAAAGGAGGATTATGAAAACAAAATTAAAAATTAATTTTAAATCTGTTTAAATAAAGACAAATTTCAAAAAGCTTTCGTGTTCTGATTTATTTAAATAGCTGTACTATGAGAAAAAAAAATCCACAAGGTCTGAGAAGCTATATCATTACATCAATTGAATAAATAAAAATCCAATGTAATAAAATGAAAATATTAAACAACAAGTAAGTTTCCACCCAGGTGCCTGCATTTCCCCCACGTGATACATCGATTTCTGTGCAAAGTATTTGGGTTTCTATTTTACTGCTACTCATGCACCCTGTGTATTCAGAGGAGCAGTTTAATTACAGTATTGGTGAGAAACTGGGTCATCCAAGATCTGATTAGTCCTCTGGAGATGCCTCTCCTTGCTTAGCATAGAGGAAGCCCAAGATTACCACATTCCTGAACAACTTAAGCTATAGTTGCATGCAGACTTCCAGCAAGGGAAAAACAGCATTTACCAGAATCTCACCCACAGATCACTGATCCCCACCCCTGCACTGCTCTCCCTGCAGGGCAGCAGTGCAAACATGGATGCAGGTACCTAGGCAAGGGCTTAGGGAGCCCACCCAACTCTAGTCAGCCTCATGAATGCTCCTGTAACAAGGAAGAATGCTGGAATTCAGGCAGGCAAAGGACACCGACTTATTACTGGCATGGGCAACGTTTTAAAGAGGTCGTGAAATTTTAAGACCCTGAGTTCAGCCTTGGCTCCTGCAGCCCAGACCTTTCTAACGAAACTTCATTCAAAACTTCCGTGTTGAGACCACACAGGTTTCTGTAACTCACTAATTCTGATCTCTGAATCTGTATTTTGAGTCAGAAGATTATGTCCAGCCCAGCTGCTCACAGTCTCACCAAGTACAACCTGCATTATAAAGAGGAGCTAGAGCATCAGGTAGCAGAACCCCAAGAAAACAGATCTGAAAAGCTAAGAAAACACGGAAGAGTAACAGTGAAGCAACACCAAGTGACAAGTTCTCCTACTACAAGATTCCAGAGCCAAACAACAACATGTCTCTTTCATGCTTCAACACCCCACTATAAAGAAGTTAATAGTGTAGTACTACTGATGCAAATTCTCATGTGTCACTAGTTACAGTGGTGAACTCCCTTCACAGCTTCAAAAAATAGAGAAAAAATTAAATAAACAGTGATATTATCAATGAAGCAATTTTTAGGGGATCACTAATATACAGTACTTTAATGTTTAAGACTCTTGTGGGTTTCCTTCTTTCTCACATAGCTGAGTTGCAGGGGGGTTACTATCATTTAACTCTTAAAAATTTTTACAAATATGTCACAACTCTTCAAAGCCACCTTTTGCAAATATGCATTATGGCTCTTTGTCTCCTACATCCAACAATTCTTTATTATTCACAGCTTCAGTTTTTCACAGAGAATCACTATTTCAAGTTTTAGGAAAGATAACCCAGGACACACAATAGCTTCTTCTCTATTTCTCAAGTCATGATATTTATAAAGATTAGAAGATAACTGTGCTGTGAAATCACAATAATTGTGCAAACACTAACTGTAGCTTCAAATTGGCATTTTATGACTAGGTTTTCAGGGTTCATAGTTCAAAAATAAAACAAAAACCTAGCATGTAACATAATACTCTGACATCCTTTAACTATTCATTATTATATATTGTGAAGTATTTTAGTTTACTTGTAAGCTTTCCTTCCCCAGCATGCAGTCATCTCAGGGAATCAGAACCTAGACTTTTTCCTTTCTTTCATTCAACCTCACCTCATTGCAAAGAAGTGATGACTATAAAGCCTCTTCCACCAAATCATTCAGTTTTAAAATTATTTGCAACACTTTACCCACACTACATAAAATGCACAGCCACCTACACTTCGGGTAAAACAAACAAAAAGTATTTCCCAGTACTTATTTTATAAACAGTTCGACTTGGTCCTCAGTTCACTACAGGTTCATTCTGACACAGCAGGAGGGGAGACTGGGGGGTGAGGGGAGAAAATGAGCTAGTCTTAACTCACAGACTTTCCTTCAGACAGGGAGCACTACAGATGCCCAGAACAGCAAGCACAGAAATAATAATGTGTAGAATGGTTTGGGCTGGAAGTGACTTTAAGATCATCCAGTTCTTCTGCCCTGCCATGGACAGAGACACCTTCCACTTGACCAGGCTGCTCCAAGGCCCATCCAAGCTGGCCTAGAGGGACTCACTACAGCACTGCATCTTGATGTGGCTGACCTAAAATGTTAAGACTGACCTTAACATTTGTTTTAATTCCCAAGCTCATTGCTCATGAACAGGGAAACTGACAGCCAAAACTATTCTTTACATACACTACAAGAACACAGAAGGAAAGAAACAAAAATCTATGTTTTCAGAAATCTCAAAACCACAAGGTTCCTCTGTGAACACAGACTAGAAAGCCAGAGCTGTAATGAGAGGTCAAGGTATGTAACCAACCATCAAACAGCAGCAGCCTTTAATCACACCAGTGTGGGCTTGATTTGAACTGGTGAGGCAAAAACTGCCCCCATCATTACCAGGCCACAGCAACCATTTGCAGAATGTAACATTACACTACACAGCATCTCTCAAAATGTGTTCTCTCACACAAAATGTGCTCCTACCCTCAGTCAAACAGAAAACCTGAACTGATGGGAGCGAAGCACAAAAAAGCAAGTGACCTTCCCAACTGCATGCAGCATTAAGTTTTTAGTGTGTTAGAAATAAAACCAAAAGCAGAAAGACCAAGTAAGGAAAAAAATATTCTGTATTATAAGTTGTCACTGCATCTTACATATTTAAGGGAAAAAAATGAAGATGTCAGCAGCTTGTTGCAATAGTGTGCACTAACCTTAAGTTTCACTGCAGCAGCTCAAGTAACTTCATTGTACTGAACTTTTCTCAAAGGAGAAAAGCACAGGAAAATCCCCCAAAATAAAGAGCACAGTTTATAATATTAAGAATTTATCATGACACTACACATTTTCTGGCCACTAAATATCTGGAGAAAATTTAGATTAAATCAACTTTTTCTGTGGTGGGACATTCTAGGCAGGTTGCACCCACCAGGATTTCTCTGAAAAGTTATCTTTAAATACAAAACAAATCAATAATCAACTTCACTTAGCTACACTTGATACTATTACAAACCCTTTAAGGATATGACCTCAGTGTCTATAAGGCATACAATAGAAAAGCAGAATTTCAAATACTGTCTTCCTCTTATTTATGAAACAGACATTTACAAAGCTATTCCACAGAAATAAAAGCCTTAAGAGGGATTGTCTCACTTTAACAGATTTTTTTGTATTGTCCAACAACAAACTATCACCATGAATGGTGAACTCTGCAATTCTGTCAATGCTCTTCCCAACACAGGGGAAGATCCAGTACAACAGGATCCAAAGCAGGCACTTACACACCTGGTCACTATTAAAAAAGTTAAACAAAAAATTATTTCTCTCATTCACTTTGAAAAAAAAAATTATCTGATCACTGGCTTAAAAATGAGCATGTGTGTGCTTCCTAAGTACCAAGATATTAACAGATTTAGTTCTACAAGGCATTTAAATAAAATAATAAGCCTTATGTAACAAATTTTATATGGTAAACAACAAATATTATGTGGTAAAAATTACTTAATCTAGTGAATAAAGTCAGCAAAAAACCCAAGTAGATATGATCTGCCTGTGAAGAAATTTAGGACAGATATTAGAAAAAGGACTTAATCATTTTAGAACTTAGCATCTAGCACAGCCCTTCACAAAGAGCAATGAAAATACATATTGAATCAAGTACATCACAAGAAGGTAACAAGTAGGATTCAATCATATGGCCTGCACACAACAGCATTCTGGAGTTTTTAGTGGCTTTCTGAAGGCTGAGAGTATCTCATTTTAGATAGATTTTTTGTATGAATGACACTAGGTGATGCACAATTTAGGAAAAATAGAGACTCCCACCATTTTTAATACATCTAGCTATTCTAGGTGCTCACAGATTTTGTGAATAATCACAGATATACAAAGCTATGCAAATAAATGCAGCTTCATAAGATATGGTACTCACCTTGTTGACTGAGATATTTAGGAAAGAAGAGCATAAAACTAAGAACTGTGCTTAGTTCAAGTTTCTCTCAAGTAAACCATAAACTAAGAAATTCAACATCAGCCAAATATAAAACATCTAATCTTCTCTAAACCATATTTTTAAAGAGTGGCACTTTGTGTTGTGCCCTTGAAGCCAATCACAGCACAGGCTTAAGCATCCACTCTCCCACAAGAATGCAGCATCCAGCATTGAAGAACGTCTTTACTGACCACCACAAAAGTACTGCCAAAGTGTTGTCTTGCATTTGAATAAGGGTCTTCATTCTTCCTCATGAACAGCTGAACCCTCCAGCCTGGAATCAGCTCAAAATCTGACCAAAACCAAGGGTGTTTTGCTCTAGCACAGTCTGTGTGTGCTGTACCCAAACCAACACCATCACAGCAGCACCCTGGAAGTCACACTTAACACAGCAACTGTGAGTCAGTTTTTTGTTATGTGTAAGATGTGCATAAGGTAATGAAAAACATGAAAAGCTTTATAAAATAAATGAAGATTCACATACAGCGTTTGACAAATCAGGATATTCCAGTACTTGAATAACTGCCTGGAAAACTGTCCTCTATGCAATACAGAAAATACTTTAAACATCAGAAAGTAAACAAGCTTGAATAGCAGTATGAAAGAAAATAGAACTATTTTAGTTTTTATACAGATTTATTTCTATCTACATCAGCATGAACCCTATAGTTCACAAACTCTTCCAAGCCTTTTTTTGGTACAATTTTTCTTCTGCTGCATTTAGCAAGCATTTCCTTCATCATTCTTTTTTATTTCCAGATGTCAAGAACAATCATTTTTCATTTAGTTTGACAAGAAATTTAACCAACAATTTTCTTTACTCATTTCCTCCCAGAAACTCAAATGGTCTTATTTTACTAAGAAAAGATATAATTATCCTATGAACAAGATGCTTTTCCTTCAGCACGTTCAGTACAGTTGTGCTGAAGCTGAGCTACATTACAAACACAGTTCCTGTGCAAATGAAGTTTTATCCTTGTTTCTACATGAGATAAGGCCAAGTAACATTGCTGAGAAAAGCTGCATGAAGAAGTCTCACATCTGCAAAACTTATGAGACCTTCAAATACTCAAAAGAGGTTATCTTACCCATCAGATATGACCTAACGCAAAACTTCCGGTGTCTTTCATCTGATTTTTTCCACCATAACAGTTTTCTGTGGCTTGGATCATTCCAATACATGTCAGAATTCCTTTGGCATCAAACCTCTATACCGGAATTTGACTAACGGATTTATTTTTTTCCTATAGAATGAACTCCATTGATTTTATGTTGGATTTTTACCAGTTATTTTAATTTACTAGGCAGTCACAAATTTTGGAATTCTTAGCAAACCCAAGGCATTTTCCCCTCAGAGTTACAAGTTTTATTTATACTGAATAAAACAAACATCATCTTGTTACAAAACTCAACTTCTTGAAAATGAGACCAGACTACAGAGAAATCTTACAGAGAACGCATTGATCAAAAATTTGCAGATTAAAATTGACATCTGCCAGATCTCAGCTTTATTTGGTTATTTTTACAGGACTGAAAACACAAAACTCAGTATGAATATTTTCAAGGAATAACCACCTCCCAAAATCTACTACGGAAGTACAGTTCTTCTAAACTACAACCTAAGGGTTTATTTTTTTTCTGAAAGAAAGAAAGAAATCTACTTACTCATGACTGGAAACTTCTTTGTATATAATCCAGGAGAGGTCTTGAAGCAAGGTATCTTGTTGGAGAAGGTTTCTCAGAGGTATACATGTCCTGAAGTTGGAAGGAAAACAAAAATATAAATAAGTTTTTCAACTTCAAATCACTAGAATATATGTTTACATATAAAGTGTCTTTCCTACTCTCTTTCCTACTCTCTTTTCATCCTCATTCATTCCTCAAAAAAAGGAAAAGAGAGATGTGTTTGTTATGACTGCGGAGCTTTACTGCTTATGGATACATTTGGCTGTTTATCGACTCAAAACATGCACCTTCCTCTAACAATCACATTATAAACTTGTATATGCACTAAAAAAAAGTGCTATGAAATATAACGTTTGTTATCTCTTGGGAGCAGTTAAAAAGTTAAAAGTACAAGACAACAACATGGATATAGTAATTGAAAATTCCTAAGTAATATTTTCCTTCAGCAACCTCAGCTGGCGAAACAACGCAAAAAAACCTCACTTTTTAAAACACAAGAAATGCAATTAAGATTACTAAACAAGCACAGGTTGGCACTGACATCAAACATTTCCTTCTCAGAAACAAAACCAGAAAAAGTTACCATTTCTAGCAACTATAAACCTACAGTTCCATCAACTCCTCATTGATTTCAAAAAGATACCCAAGTAGGGCAGATACAGATTCACTAACAATAAGCCCGGCCCTTCCTGAAGCCAAATATAGAGAACTTAATCTCCAACAATGACAGCACAGCAAGTACATTTTGAAAAATTTATTATATAATCTCCCTCCTGCTGCTAAAAGCAAGTTTATCCAAGTCTGATAGAACAGTTAAATGAAAGAAACTTCCCTCACAGCTGAGAGGAAAAGAAGAAATCCAGCATATCTACTAAGCTACCCAGAGTTTTCTTCTAATACCTGCACAAATGGAGACTATCTGTAAATTAAGGAATATTATGTGATATATTTCCTCTTTTCAAAACAAATTAGAACCTGCTGAATCTCACCACCTGTGCTAATCCAGCCAGATATCTTGTGGTGACTCAGATTTCAAGTCTCAACTCTCCTGATCTCTTCATGCCCCCAAAAAAAAGGCAAAGTAAAATGCAAAAAGACACAAGAAGAGATTAAACTTTTCCTAAATTATGACTTCACATAACATTTACAGATCTACAGCACATGGCAAAGTACTACAGAAACTATCAGAGGACACCACGATGAGTTTCCTTTACCAACTGCTAAAACAATTTTGAAAAATAAAATGAACATCAAAGTCACACACACCACCAAAAAAAAAAAAAAGAAATCCAGTTGTCAAAAGGAAGCCTTTGGTAAAGCTGCAGATTGAAAATTACAACCCACTTTTTTGCACTGAAAAACTAACATAGGGAAGAGACTCAGCAGGGAAAGAAAGCAGCTGAAAAAATCCACACACATTCTAAATAAGCAGAGATGAACACAAAGCCATGAGATGCTACATCAGTGAAGAACAGTTTAAAATGCAGGCCCTGTCAACTTCCCATGAACGTCTGCTAAATTAAATACTTAAGCACACACAGCCCAATCAAAAAATGAAGTGTCTATTAAAACGTATCATTAGAACTGCAGCCTTGTCAGCTTCCTCTTGATTACTGGTGTCAAAATTAGCAAATACAACTTCCGTGACATTTAATTATTTACTAGGTTAATAACACCTATTACGTTAACAACATCAAATGGACCAGATATCCCTCAAACCAGGTCCAAAGCACTTTTGACCAGTTTCACACTACCTTGGGGCCCAAATTCTTCTTGAATCTTATGTATAATCAACTGGAAGACCAGAGTCTCCCATTCAACTTCATTTTCCAAAGGCATTATCTCACCTTAGTTTTGTAAATATGAGCTAACAATACTTTGCCTCTGAGACATCGTGTTACATGACATTTTATTGTGTGTATGTACAGGAAAAGGCTGTTCATTAGGAAAAAACAAAACAGCAGCTCTGAAAACCACTTAAGGCTAATAATAGCTTAATTATGCACCCTCATTGCTTATAAAAATTTTGTCACGTAACACTGAGGAAATGAGCTGGGGATGATACAGAAGCTCTGTTCTACCTGAACGTGTGAAAAGTGAATGCTCCAGTGCACCAGAGCAACTTGACCTCTGACTCCCAGCCAAAAAGTGCTGCTCCTGTATTGCCTTCAGTGCCTAAATATTTTGTTTAGCTACTGCTAGCATCTGTTCAGCAGATAATGCAGACTTCTGGTAAATTCAGTTGTTGTTCTCTGAAATAACACTACGTGTGTGTTTTATATACATTTCCCTCGTAAACAACCTTTTACAAAAAAGGAAAGTTTTGTCTTTCATCTGTAATTTTGAGTACTTGCTATTTTGCAATAGCAATCAGTATTGAAAGTCAACAGTACCAAATAGCAGACAGTCCCTGTTTTCCACTGCATTGCAATAACAACACCTTTTTCCTAGGGATGTGTGTTAGAAACTAAACTGTTCTCACTTTGCTTTCTCAGTCAACCTGATTTATTTCAATGCCTGCAGGGTTCTCTCCCTTACAGAAATAATATCAATTACTACAAAACAGAAATAAAGACTATTATTTGTTCAGTGTCTTTCTGAAAGACACCATCTTGGAAAAACTTTAATGCAGAACAATGTCTGACACTCCTTCTGCTTTCCCTTGCAATCACCAAGGCTATAATAAAAATTTAAAAAAACAAACCACCAACCCACCCACACATACCTTTGATCTCTGTCTTTTCCTCAAGATCTAACCCTTGTATTCCACCTCATGTTTCCTCTAGTGACATAATCTATTCACTCACTCTTGGGAGTATCACCTCCAGTAGCTGTGAAACTACTGGGACTTCAGCTGAGATTTGAAAGGCATACCTGCAGTGACCAAAGCTCTTTGCAACTTCAAATTCACACACACTCATAATACATTCAATTACCTGTTTCCATAGCTGGTGCCAGATCTCTTTTTTACCCAATACTCTGTTTCAGGATAATTAGCAGGAGCCAAATTGCAAGCAAATTACAGCATATTGTACTTTCATGCAGTATGAGTCTAACCAGAGAAGAGATTTTCTTTTAAATTGGCAGTTAAAGATTCAGGTCTAGCCTGTGTGTGTTACTGTAGGATCTGTTTAACTTAGACACCAACGAGTTAACATCAAGAATTTACATCCCCAGTTCCCAAGAAGCAGGAATCACAGGAGCAGCATGCAACTGCACTGCATAAACACACAAAGACAAAACAGCCTAAAAAGAGCCTGCCTTGCACAAATCAGTATTTTAGTGTCATTTACCATCTTCTTTAAACCAAACGTTATGGCCTCTCATAGAAAACAGACAGAGACTACAGAAGCACTACCTTTTAGCGCTGTTTTAGAGTTGCACAGATAGCTGGCTGGCAACCCATTAAGCCTGAAATTGGTGGTTTCTGTGCTGTATAATCAGAGGGCAGAGGAACAGCTGGTTAAAAGGCACTTCTACTAAACACTTATTTTACACTGCATCTCAGCTGAATGAACTTAAGAGTTATAATCAGAAACAAAAGTTAAAAAGAAGTAAAACTAAGCCACTTCAGAGCACAGTTATTAAAAAGAACATAACAAAAATGCCTAACATAGCACCAAGCCTCTGCGCACCCCCAGCTCAGCAAAATGCCCAAGACAGCACAAATGCACAATTCACAACAAAGTGAAATTGCCACTGTTTCAGAACCTACACAGAATCACTGACTGGCCACAGATGAGGAAGCACATGGAAGTACAAATGAAACAAGCCAAACGACACACCCTCCTTTGTTCATAGCAGGAATATTTACACTACAAAGCGTTGAGGCAAATCGCCTTTAGTTTCAGGCACTGCTGATTGGCCGCTGCGTTTAATACACACACGCCTGGTAGAGTTGGAGTTTCGACTGTCACACAGCAGCTCTAGATTGCAGGGCACGCAGCAAGCTAAAAAACCATAGAAAACAATTATTTAATATAATTATCCTAACTGAAATGATTCTCCACAAAGTACATTTGTTGTGAACAGGGCAGATGTGGATTTGTTTTCATCCCACTGTAATTCAGTGAAAGCTAAAAGCCAGCTCTCTTCACAGCCAGCTTTCAGTGCAGCTGCCTCCTCCAAGCAGCAAACGGCACAAAGAAAGTTACTCTTGAGCATATGCGGGTGAACAACTGGTACAGGAGTTCGGAGACACTGACTTTTAAGTCACCACTTGACTCTCGTTCAGCTGGCAGTTCAGCGGCTTCGGTGGTTTTCTACAGGCAGCCATCCACGCCACAGAAAGAACCTGAAACACCTGATAATAACTGGTTCTCTGCTGGCAGTCCCAGCGGAGGCTGAGGGCTGGGAGAGGGCCATGGAGACCCAGGGCTGAGCAGAGCCTGGGGGACGCCCTCTGTCCCAGCTCACCGCTGCCAGCCCGGCACTTTCCACCACATACCTGAAGTATTACAAAAGGCAGAGGAGGGAGCAGGTAAAGAGAGAGCAGCAGTGCCAGAAAGTCACATTACAGGGTTCAGCCACCGAAATCCTCCCTACTCCTGACTAGGGCGGACTGTCGCCTCCCACATGGCCAGAAAAGAGGGGCCCCAAGGAGGCCCCAAGTATCCGACCTACTGCCGTGACTCCCTCAAGCGCACACACACAGGCTCCCAGCCCCGCTCTGACTGCGGCCCCTCATGCCGCCACACCTCACTCCAACCTTACAACGGGACCAGGGGCATCTCCACAGGGCTTCCACAGGGCTTCCCCCGGGCTCCCCCAGCACTCCTGGCTCCGCCGCGTCCCTCAGACCCCGCAGCACACCACGCGCCTCCCCCTCCCCAGCAGAAAGAGCAGGGAGCCTCCAAAGACACAAACACCCCTCCGCTGAGAATGGAATAGTCCGAACACCCCAGTACCCTACGGGAGCTGGCTCCCGCCACTTCCACCTCTCCGGCCCCGCGGGGGGTGTGCGCTCCCCCTGGGGGAGGATGGTAGCGCCCGCCTCCCCTCCGCCGCGAGGAACCCGCTGCTTCAAAGGAGAGTCCGGCGCGGCACCTCCACACCCACACGCGGGCACCCCCGCAATGGACGGGTCCAGCCGGCCATCCCGGGGCCGCACAATGGCCGAAGCAAAGTCCCAGCTTGTCCCTACCTTTGCTCGGCTTCCTTCTCTTCCCGGGGCCTCCCTCCGCCGCCTTCCCCAGCGGCGCGTCCGTGCTCGCTGCCCCGGGACCGGCAGCCTCCGACCAGGAAGTGCCCCGATGTGACACCGCCGCTATGGAAACCCTCCCCGCCCCCGCCCCTCCCACAGGGCTGACCCGCCGCCGCCGCCATCTTGGGCTCGGGACGAGGCGCCTTGCCGGGCCGCGCGCTGCTGTGGGGAAAAGGTGGGAAAAACCCAAAACGGGCTCGGTGCCGCTCAGAAACTCCCTGGCTGTGCTGCGTGAGCTGCCCAGGCTCTCACTATGGACACCCATTCTCCTGTGTCCAGTTCTGGGTGGACATACTGGGTTCCTCAATATGACGCCAAAAACATCGGGATAAATCAAACTTCCAAACTCTTTATTTTATAGTCTTGGGGAGTAGGCATTACTTTATTCCCAGTTAGAGTGCAGATAACTCCAGCCACATGCACTCAGTTTCCAAAATTTTTCACTCACACATTTTCAGCAAACAAATTATTGTTCATTGGTTCTAAATTGCATAATTCACTTCATTAATTACTATTCTATTAGTTATTGGTTTCTTGCTTTTAGTGCTAATTAGCCCACATTTTTCAGCCTTTTTATCAATTTTTCCTTGACAGAGTCTACAGTGTTTAGGCTGTAATGTCTTTGTTAGTCTCTTGTGGTTACTGCAATATGTCCTTAGAGGGCCATAAATTTTGGATCCTTGGTGTCCAGCTTTCCTTTGTTCATTGAAGCTTATCAGGGTTAGTCTAGCAAAACTGAAAGTTTCGGTGATCTAACAATAAGTCTGTCAAAAGAAACTTAGCAACGTACTGGCTAAAGTGGAAAAATACACTGCTTGAGAGTATTTCACTGCTTTTGATTAATTAAAACAATTACTTTAAAAAATTAATTAGTTAAGTGATATAATTTCCAACAATTCCTCCCTTTGGAAGTGATTTTAATTACTTCTTTTAGGATTATTTCCACTTAAATCACTGAATATTTGGCAAGACTCATCACAGCCAAGAGCAGCACTGGATGATAATGAAGCCAAGCAACTGGGATCCCTGTCCTGGGATGGGGGTATTGGCCAGAGGATCAGGAAAAGACCAGGAACTCCCAGCCTCTGGGGGCAACTCTTGTCAAGTGTGAGGGAAAAATAGCTGTGCAAGGAAGACTTTGCAGTGTGCCAAGACAATTGGAACACTTGCAAGGTACCTGAGACAATTAGCTGTGCTGGAGATAATCTTTTCAGATAACAAGTGATTCCCTAATAATCCAGACAGCGTCCAGTGCACACAAAACATGTTGTCATGTGCCAAGTCATTGGGAGTGTTGGCAGGGAAGGAGGGAGAAGAAGAAGTGGGCATTCTGGTTTGGCAGACTCCAGACACATGAAGAAATCATCCCTGCCCCATTATGGGCCTACGTCTCTTCCATGGAAAAACTGACAGAGGATTTCTGGAATTCAAGAGAGGAGATTAAAGAGGGCCACCAGAAACTTTTAGAGGAGCTTAGAGAGGAAATTTTCCATGCCCTACCAGTACAGACCAGAGTCTCTGCTATTAGGAGCAGGCATCCCCCTGCTCAAGAGAGAGGGGACACTCCACGAGGTAACCTGTGGTTCTGCCTGCATGGAGAAGACACGAGGAGCTGAGCAGAAAACCCACCTCTGCCCTTGCAGCATGGGTATGTGAGTTGAGAGGAGGAATGACTACCACAGGAAGCTCTTAGAGGATAAATGCTGCTGCAGTTTCCCGTGGGCAAGCCCCTAGGCACAGTAGAAGGGATGATGTTATGTCCAAACCTCTCCAGGCCAGGAGGGGCAGGGGTCACTCACGTAGCCGGCAGATCGGGTACAGCTCCCACTCGATGTATAAGAAGCTCAGGAGCCTGGAAAACAAGCAGGATTTAGAAACAGAGATGGAGAGAACAGAGCCTCACATCATATAATGGAAGTGGAGAACCTCTCCTGTTCCTGCTGGACTAGGGGACATCGCAGTCATGGATGAGGACAGATGATGACCCCAAACTCTCTCTGTGCTCCCCAAGGCTAGGGAGAGGCTTCCCAATGCTTCCCAGCAGCACAGTTCCCAGCCAGGCCCTTTCCCTCTGCTCTGAATTCCCTCCATGCCCCAGCCAAGGGAAGGAAGAGAAAATATTTAATTGTTCCTTCTTTCTGCAAGAGAAGTTATTTTTGGAGTCTTTGGGACGACACAACAGGAGAACATCATGACTTGAACATGAAGGAGCTAGGCACAACTCCAGGGCTACACCTGCAACCAAGTGAGAGGAGGAGAGTCCCTGGTGCTTATAGGGAACAGAGAGTTCTGAGGGGTACCAGGAGCTCTGAGGTGGCATCCCATATGCTGGATAAGGCACCCACTTAGTGCCACATGCCTCTGAGTAACAACTCCAGGCCCTGGAGCTGTACAAAAGGTGCAGAATGAGGGATCAACATTACAACCAGGAGTAAATTTGCAATATGAGTAATAAATTTATCTCATTTTTATTTACTAAACACAGATCAGGTAGAACTCAGCACAATTTACAGCAGATCCAGAGTGCTTAAATGCTTTATCAATCTCTTCAGGAAGACCACAAACCTTTTTTTTATTAGATTAGAGTGGCCCTGCCTCTTCTTTATTCTCAAAAAAGCTGCTCCAAAACTTCAGTATTTCATAAGCTTAAATGTACTCAGCTGCTATACCACCTGCTGGATTTGCTTTTGTTTATTTTCTCCAAAACGAAAGTGGTGGGTTTCAGATGTTATTTCCAGCCCATCCCTTGCCTGATCATGTCCCTGCCATTTCCAGGAGCTCAGCAGAACGGATGATTTAGGCAGAGGTTTGCCTGTACACACACGGTAGCATCAGCCCACATGGAGATGCTGCAATTACATAGGAAGGGCTGTGTTAAAAGCAGGAGTCGGGTGGGATTTGGAGTAGGAGGGTTTGCCCTTTGCTTCACTATTTCTGTCTGCCTAAAGGACTGTTTTCCTTTGCCCTCGGCCAGTCCCATTGTCCACAGGCTCTGCTGATTTGTTGAGGTTCAGGTTTCACCCATTCAGGCCTGTCTTCCTGCTTTTGGTGGCTCCTGCCATGGGAATCAGACTTGAATGTGTACAGTGTCTGCTGCCTGATGAAAGGGGCTATTTCTGTCGCCTCTGTCTGTCAAGACAGATTTTCTTAATTCTCCTTCCTTTTTTCCTAAATTTTCTGTCTCCTCTAGTACTTTCTTGCTTTTTCCCATTCACCTCCTTCTGTCTTACTCTGTTACTTCAATATTCTCTCATGTCTTTAGCTCTCCTTTTATTTGTTGATTTTCTTTATCGATGAAAACTACACAAAGAACAAAATTTAATACACTTACACAGTACAAACCCCCTTTTTTAAAGGTCTCCTTAATACCAAGTAGTTTTTCAGTACACTGAGAAACATCACAGCACCAAAAATGTGTCACTTACCTGTATCTCCTATGTTATAGAACTTCCCAGAGATCCTTTTCTACATTGAGTACATAGACAGTGCACAGCAAATGCAAAGCTCAGAAAGCCTGGCTAAAGAATACATGTGTGGCTGTATCTAAAATGAAGCAGAGGATGGGCTGTAAAACATGAATTGGGATATTTGCCTGAACCTGAGTTTTAGATTCTTGTTAACAGGATTTCATCCTGCTCCCATAGCAGAAGGCAAAGGCATTTGGTGAAAAAGAGGGAAAAGCGACAATCAAATCATACAGCTTTCAAATCAAGGAAAAGTAGAAAATAAAACAGGCAGAAAAAGAAGAAATAAGACAGAAGATTAGGTCTTATTGGCAATGATGCACAACAAAACAAAATGTCAGCTTCATCTTTTGTGTGCCTTATTGTGATCTTCCAGGAGAGTCGCTAAAAGATACATTCTTGTAAAGTGCAGATCAGATGTAGAGTTACAGTAAGATAAGGAACCAGGAATCTCATGACAGTATTTATAGAGTCAGTGTTCAGAGCACAGTCACTATTAAAGTTTATTATCACTCACTCATAACCACCAGAATGGCAAAAGCAACTCAAAGTTAACAGAAATAGAATTACTTCTTAGACACCAATGAATCTAAAAGCCTCAAAGGGAATCATTTTCATGAAGTTACAAGCGAGTGAAAACAGGAGCCAGTAATAAAATGTGTCCATACTCTGTGCCGTGCTAGTGTATCCTGAAAAAGGTGTAATTACTTGTCTAATGTAGCGCAAAAGTTCAATCCTTATGACCTTTTCCATTTGCTGCTGAAACCAGCAGAAAGACAAATGTGAATGACTGATGGAGCAGAAATATATTCAGTTCATTCAGGTAAAGCTCCTTGTGAAAGATCAAAATGATTTTTTTCCAGCAATGTGATATTTAGAGTCTTTTCCCAGCTCTGCTTCATGTAGAATTTATGTAGCACAACATGAAGGGGGGGATGCAAGTTGGGCTTTGCATTTAAACACATTCTTCCCCCTCTGCCTTGAGCCATCTGTGTTGGGTCAGCCTCCTGTTCAGGGTAAAGCAGCGTGAAGGTTTCCTACGAAGCCTTAACTGCAGAAATTGCTTGCCAGGGAAGTGGAAGTCCTGTCGCACTTATCTTTTCCCTAACTAAGCCCATATGGCAACCGTAGAGTGAAACAAGCCAACGAGAGGGTGGGCATGCTCTCTCAAGCTGTTTCACACCCATAAGGAACAGAGTTCGTTTTCCAGGGAAGGGCTGCTGCTGCATTTCCCAGGGTCAGGCTGCTCAAACACAGGGACACGAGGTTACTCGGGTTCCTGGCCGGTGAAGAAGGTGTGCTCACAGATCTTGCTGAGGCTGATGTTTACAGCAGGTACCCCGTTTTATCCTGTAGGGAAGCCAAGGTCCCTGCACACAGCCACCATCGCTAATAAAGGCACCCCTCACCTTTGGCAAACAAAGCCAGCTTGAGGCTGTAAAGCAGGATGAAGCTTCCAAAACTTGCAGCAAATACCTCTGAAGTGAAAACATGCTTTATCCTTTTTATGCAAGGAAGAGCTTTCTGAAAGGTGAGGCATCAACTACCAAATAAGAGGCTGCTTTCCTCGAAGTTTCCTTACAATCCAGTAATTTACTATCACATCTGGAGTTATTTCTCCTTTGGTAACCTCAAGATAATAAGCAGGATTCAATCTGACCACACTTCAGATCGATCAACATCATGAAAGGTGGATTTTCTTAAATACTGGGTTGAGGGGAAAGTGAATTTGTGCAAGGACACACATACCTTGAGATATATGAGCCAATCGGCTTAAAATGTTGTTTTGCCCTGACCTGACAAGACTTGCTGTCTGGCAACACATAATCTCTTTTAATGTACTCCTGGGAAGGTGATGGCTGTTTGAAAACCCTTCTGAACTGCAGTTTATCTCGATGGCTGACACCTGAATAGAAACCACACAGCTCTGTGGAAGCCCTGGGACAAGCAGGTATTAATAGGAGTCCATGTTGATTCAGGAGACAAATGGATAAGGAAAGACTCTGAATCAACTTGCTATAGGTTGTGTGCAGGAGTTTAAAAAATTGTATGTCAAGGATTTTGACGTGGACACTGCCCACAGAGACACCTATTTCACTGAATAAAGTCATGAGGCTTTGTCCTGCACATCAGGATGTTTTCCTAAGAGCGTGCTGCCGTTATTCATCTCCGTCAGAGTGATTTCAAGTTGTGCATTTAAGACTCAAGTAAGCTCCTTTGCAAACACTCTTGAGAATAGGATCAAAATGGGAAGAGATTACATGTAATCTAATTATGTTAGGTTCCATTTGAAATCCTTCAGTGTAAAAATTAAAAGAATATGACACAGGTTTGCAATATGCCGTAGTTCACATGGAAGTGACACGAGCATGTGGAACTGAGGCAACGTGGGAGAAAGTATCATGTGTCGGGTATACAGCAATGCTTGCTTTAAATAATCTAAACCTCAGGACTAGAATGGTTTGGTGAACTAAAAATAAATTCTAAGAACTTTATGCCCTCTGTCATTAATGTGGCACTGGCCTTTGCCTTTTATTGTCTGGCCACAGCTTATATGAAAAAGCTGGTGATCAAGAGATCTATATCAAACAGTCAACACCAACCATGACACTTGTCAGCAAGGTTGTGTGGAGCAGCACTGACCCTGAGGACTGGCACCTGCTCATGGGACAGACAGTGAATTCTGTTGCTGAGTGCTCTGCAGCTTTACACCATAACATTCACCTTCTGGTAAGGGCTCTAAGAACATTCAGAGTCACTAGAGGTTGTTTTCAGTCTTCATTTTCACATTCTCAAAATCACACAAATAAATTAAATTAACAGCTGTAGGATAAGAAGCAATAGTTTCACTGAAATTGCACCACCTTGTGATCCACACTGAATCAGGCCTCAAATTATGTATTGAAAGTCTGATACTACGAGTGCTCCAAATGTCCTTGGAGGGAAGACCTAGAAACCCTGAGGTCTCATTCCCCTCATGCACTGAGTGCTGCAGGGGATCTGGGGGCAGGCTCAGGTGTGGTACTTCCCCTCTGTATCACCACTAATGCTCCCAATCCACGTGTGATCAAATTTAGAGCTGGAATAATGTTTAGTTTGTTAACTAGGTTTTTGGATGGAGGCTGTCCTTCCTAGACTTGAACTTGAGCACTACTCAACTTCATGAACTGTTCTGTGAGATTCCTCAAAACTGGGATTCTAGAAAGTTCTTCAAAATGTCTTGTCCAGTTCTATTTCCATTATTCGGAGTTATGACAAAACTGGATTCAAAAAAACAGGTTCCTTTCTCCTTTTGAATTCAGTCTGTGAGCTTAAGAAGTTTCTACAAAATCCCCCTAAGAAAGAGAAAGTCAAATTTCTCTTCAGATTTTCCTCAGATTTTAGAAAATGGATCAAACTGGAAAATTCAGATATGCGTTTTGCCCTCCACCACAGCACTCACATTCTAATTCCAAGTCTACAGATCATTTGCCAGGGCTATTTCTAGCCCAGTTTCAGACATTTGGGCACATCTTGATCTCATGTTGTACTCTGGGTCTGATCACAGAACAGCAGCAGGGGAATCCTCATGTTATGGGCTCTACAACCAAAAGAAACAAGTACAGTTAAAACAATGAAATAAGTTCTGTACCACTTGCTGGCCAGATGGTATTGTGAATTGTTATAATTCATCAGCAAAACAGAGGAAGGAAGTGTTTTAAAGCAAGATTATATTATTTTCCTTGAGTTCTTATTATGAAATCTTCCTGAGGTGAACTTTCATAACTTGAAAACCTTTCCAGAGGGAGTGAATGGAATAGGGCAAACTGGAGACTTGCTGGGGAGTAGTTAAATACAAGGGAAAAGAAAAGTATGATAGTGAAATAAAAGAAGAACTCATTACCAAGCGTTCAGTTTGGGAAGACAAGCGAAGAAAAATACAAGTGATAAAAAAAAGAAAAAAAAGCACATAAAAATATATGGTGTTTCTGTCCTCTTAATAATTCTAGATTGGAAAGCACCCAGGTCTTCCCTCTCACTGGAGGGAAATAAGCCTGAAAGCTGAGAAAGCAGATAAGGCCAGCAGTGACATATTCACTAGATAGGGAGGCTGCAATATTTAGCAAATTACTACCAGCAAAGTGCCTTGAGATCCTTAAGAAAAAAATGCTGAGAAAAATACATTTTATTCTTGCTGTCATTTAAGAAACAAAATACATTTGAAAACCATGAGAAAAAAAAAGTGTCTTAAATGAAAACGACCCATGACCATTAAGTTCACTCTAGTCAAATAAAACACATCCTGTTTTTGTAACTTTTTTATACAAAAGAGATCCTGGACTGTATAGACTCTTTCCAGCCAAGGATTTGACCCATAGTTGAATTTTTATTAGAAGCAAGGGAGGAGGTAATGGAAAATACGCAGTGCTGCTGCTGCTTCAGTTAAGATAAAGGGTGAAATCTGAATTTGTGAAAATGCAGAAAATGGAGTAAGTTCATTGTACCATCTCTCAACTAAAATTAGTTGGTACAAAGAGTTTAGAAATCCTCTGGCAGGGCAAACATAGCTGCAGTATCAGTTAATTAAATGACACAAAATGCGTCACCTAAAATACATCCTGGACTTTCCACACAGTCAGGAAAATCTATCACACAAGCTGCATCAGCCTTTTCTTGATAATTTTGTTCTGAAACAGCTGCATTGAGATAGAAAAGGACAATCATGTTGCGTCCTGCATCAGTCACCCCCAGGTCTTTTCCATGGGGAGAAGGAATTGTTGGTTACACCCCCCACACCCTTATTGTCCATAAAGAAATCTTTTTTTCTTCTTGTCTAGACTTTGTGGGAGAGCTGGGAAAAGCCTGGTATGTGCAGAGGCTCCAGGCAAGCCGTAGATGAATGAGGCCACAGGTGTAACCTAACCACTGCTTTTGTGAGACTGCTTGTCCTGAGTTCTGAACTCTGTTCTACAGCCTGCATGAAGTCTGCGAGAGGATTCCTTCATCTGGTACCCCCTGTGAGTGGGATGGATCTCACTTAACCTTAGGTTAAGGTCCTTCTGTCCACAGTGTGTAAACCTGGTGTCAGGGCTCCCATTCTGGGGGCTGGAGGGCACTCAAAGGGCTTGAGGGCATGAGGCAGCTCATTGTACAACACTTAGAGGTGACGGGATTGATGCCACCCAAAGCCCCACTCTCCAGACTTTTCTTGGTTACACTGGGAAATTGCTCCATGAGTGCTTGCTGAGATCTGGTCACCAGTGAGTGACTCTGGAGCCCCGGTGCCTCCTGGCCGCGCCGGAGCTTCCGCAGCCACCGCACAGGTCAGCACCTACGTGCAGACACCTAAATTTAGGTGTCTTAATCTGCGTGCTGAGTCTAACCTTTACATTAGGTAAATGAATCTGCTTCCAGACAACTCGGTAGAAACACAGGTTTAAAATCCAGATTTGAATGACTTTGATGAAGTAAATGGAGAGAAGTAAAGTGTTGGGAAAATATAATCTGAAGTGCTGAGAACTGAGTATAAACCAGTACAAGAACCAAACAGGAATCAGCTCTGTGTGGTATGTAGTCTTTAAATATACTCTTACCTCCTACTCAGCTGTTCAGGTGCCAGAACAGGATCTGCATTTGTAGAAAAAAATCAGTCTTATTAGTCCTTTTCATGATTATAAGGTCGTTATCAATTTTTGAATAGAAAAAACACCCTTTGTCATTGTTCAACCATACTGAAAAGAAACTGTTTACATTAAAGATTCTTAAAGAATCTTAGAACTACAAGATTCGTGGTATTTCTGTTGCAAATAAGAATCAAGGATTTACAGGTTTTATTGTTTTCAGCTGGTAGCATTGTGTGTCCATGTGTTAAACACTTGGCATTTATACAGAGTACAAAACATCAGTCTATTTTTGCCAGAGATGGTCCAGGTAACAGAATATTTTCAATACTTATTAAAGCATTCTCATGCAATGACAATGAGTGTCAGACAAATACCTTGCAATCAGGCAGCATTCCAAATCTGCTCCTGTATTCACACTGGATATTGCTGATAATTATCCTCTTCCCAATCATATTATCATAGAAAACATAACTGGAAGGGACACTGAGATGGGCTCATCCACTGCATTCTCCTACTCCCAGCTGCATCAACTACACCTAAATTTTTTAAGTAAGTACACTTTAAAAAATTGATTTAAATAATCCTTTGTTCCTTATGGTTTTTATTGCAGGATTAGACATTGCTTGATTTCCTTTTGGGGGATGGGAATTGGAGCAAAGAAATAGGTCAAAAAGACCTCCACATTTTTGAGTATATTTGTAATCTTGGACAGAGTGCAGCTACAAATTACCTGCACATACAAAGAAAGGAGAATGGCTTTTTTGTTCCAGCTGTCATATTTGGACATAACTGGAAAGGGAACAGTAGAACTTGAGGATATGGAGAATTATTCTTCATCTAAAGCCCACTACTTCCTACAAAGAGTAGTAAAGACTTCTAATGATAATAACAGGCATCCAAAAGCGAGAAACAATTTCTGAGTAATAGCAAGTCATGCAGGTCTAATAACAGGAACAGAACCAAATTATGCTCTTGCATGCATGTTAGTCTTTTTTTACAAATGAGTGGAAGCTGTAGGTGTGCAGCTGAGCAGGATGTAGTGAGCTGAGCTCAGATGTAATGAGCCTGCAACATTCCTCATAACTGAACCCCTTCCCATGGTGAATCAGCGTGAAGCTATAAAAGAAAATGGGAATTCCTTGAGACAAATTCTAATCCCTGCTTGAGCAGATGGGAGAAACTGACAGAGAGCTCAGTGTGTTACAAGAGAACTCCCTCAGCACAGGTCAAATCCTGAGGTGGCCTAGAGCTGATATAGTGAAGAAACAAGGAGGCATCAAAACAGCTCATCAATGAGGCTGTGAGCAGCCAGATCTCATTTCAAGCATTAGAGTTTCTCCAGTTTAGCGTGTGGATACCACCTTTGGTTCCTAAACTTGAGATCTGGCGCAGTATTTTCAACACTATATTGCAAATGTCCCTCTGTGTACTCTGTGTTTCACTCCTTAAATCTGCTTAAAAAGGAAGTTCAGGGGGGAAAAAAACAATAAAAAAATAGGAATTAAATATAGATGATCTGGCACACACCTGTACTGAGAACAATCCCCATTTCTGGGGGAACCAGCTCTCAGATGGGGAAGAAGCAAGCCATGAGAGCAGCTGTCAAGGCAGGAGTGACAAGCCACCCCCAGAGCCACTCTGCAGTGCTGGCTCAACACTCATCCACGTTCACTGGTTGTTTGTTCCAGCCCCTGTGCTCAAAATCTCTTACATCAGCTTTATTCCACTCCTGGGACTGTTACTCCAACAATTCTCTTTTCAGTGTCTCTTGTTCTTTCTCTCCTCTTTGTGTTTGTATTCTCAAACATCACCGAGGTACTACACGCGCTCTCAAATTACAACCTTCACTTTACAAACACATTCAGCTGCTTTTCTCCGGCTCTGAGCTTTTTTGGAGCAGGGAGTACAGTGTCTTCTGGGGAGAGCTTTGTACTTTCTCAGCCTTAGGCACTGGTGTAATAAACATGATTTACCTCCCTAATGTCCCTGTAATTTCACTTGTATGGATTGGTCCAGATCTAGACAACTGATTAGTGCTAATGTGCACTGAAGAAAAGTAGTTGGTCTTCTAGTATCAAAAAGCTGTGCAATTATGTACCTCTAATTTTGGGAGCACTGGGGATTCAAGGTGCTGTCTAATTCCTTTTTGTACTGTTGTGGCTCTGAGACTGCACAGATGATATAATCACAGAATCACAGAAGGCGTTGGTTGGAAAGGACCTCAAAGATCATCTAGTTCCTGTCCAGTTTGGATGGCACTGCACATCCCAAAGCTGAAAGTAGGTCTTACATGAGCTGTCATGAGTTGCCACTAGCACCAATGCTTGAAAATTGCTGTGCCAGGTCCAGCAAACCTGATGACAGTGAAATCTCTAAGAATCCAGCCACCAGCTTCAAACTGAACTGGGATTCAGCTGCCTTGCAAAGTCAGAAACTCTTCATCCTCAGCAATTCAAATGAAACTTGTGCCACTGTCAACAACCAAATCTGTATGTTCATGAAAAACATGAAGAACTTGAAAAACTTCACAGCTGCATTTAATTCATATAATCCTATTTCATTTGTCTCAGATGTCCAAATACATGCTCTTCATCTCCCTGAAGGTTTCCTGCTGGGAATAGCAGTGTCAGCTGAGGCACCCAGGTTCCTAAAGCTGAATATGCCAAGCAGAAAAGGTACTCCTGAAACAAGAAGAAATTAAAAAAAAAACCCATAGAATCATAGAATATCCTGAGTTCAAAGAGACCCACAAGGATCACTGAAATCCAAATTTAAATAAATTTACTACTTAGGAATGGTCTTCTTTTGTTCCTCCAGAACTATGCATATAAACACTGATGAAAGAGAAAAGCAGGTAGCCATGTTTAAAAATAAGTGATAAATTAAACTATATTATTTCAAAGAGACCTAGCCAAACCCTCGTATTTTGCATACTGTACAGATCTAATTGAACAAATCATGTACCCAGAATTAAGTAAATTAATGTCAGTGGGATTAAGCAGGATGTAAATCACGGAAGCATTTGATTTCCTTGCCTCTGATGAGAAGAGAGGGAGAAATCAGCATGTATGTCTCTCCTGCTGTCTTGTGAAGCCCAAGCCCAAATTTCTCATACAAGTGGAATGAAAAAGTGAAAATAAAAACAAAGATAAACTAGTCAGTCAGCTGTTTAAAATAAATGAAACTCTAAAAAAATCACTAATGGGATTAGTTCATTAAAATGTTCATTGATAATTGATAAGTCCATTGCCATATTAAGAATCTTTCCAGTACTAATTGGTTCAGTTCTCAATAAAGCAGATGGATAATGATGAAAATCTCTAGTTCACTGTAGTGTTGCTGTTGTGCAGGAGGCTGTTCATGAAAACAACGGTGTAATTTTAAATGTAGGAGTTTAACAAGATTGTGAAGGTTATTTTAGCCTGGTTTCCTGTGGAAATAGGATCAGACTGTCTGTCTCCTGCTACATTTAACAGCATGCTGGGGTTCTCAGTGATGTTAAGTATCCACCTCTCCTAAGAACACCAAATGCCAGAGACTGGAGACCCAAATTACCACCTCAAATTAGAGAAGAGCCACAGACTTCACTGGGCTCCACTTCTGTGTTTGACCTGCCAAAAGCCTGCACTCTTCCCACCACAGCACATTTGCTCCGGGAATGGTCGGGAGGACTGAAGTAATAGGGGGGAAGCAGGAGGGCAACGACACAGTGTTAGGGATTTCCATCCAATCAACTCGGGTTCTTTCTTCAACTACAGGACTAGTAAACACTGTTTACAGCTAATTTTTATTCAGTCATGCACTGTTACAATAACCTGAATTTCCCCACGTATGTAAATCCTCTCTCCAGTGTGTCTGTGTGGCACAAACACAAACATCTCATGTCTCAGCTCCTTTCCATAGCCCCTAGCTCCTGGCTGGGTGAGAGCAGGGCTGGCTCTGAGCACTGTGTATCATGGCACAGCCATGGACTGGTCTGGAGGTCACAGCTGGGAGAGCATCACCGGCCTGTGCTGCAGCCTTTTCCTCAGGGCAAGCATTCATTTCTGTCTGCTTGTTCAGCAATAATTTTCCTGCAACTTTTAGCATCTCTTCCAATCTCCTTGACAGATCCAGGGGACTGGCAGACATAATTTCCTGAAGCTTTTTCCTTCAAAACTAAAATAATTCTTGATTATAAAAATGCCCCTTTTAATTTGTGGGTTAGTATTTCCTAAACACAGAATAATTTTCTTTGCTTATTATGTATTACTGCTTCCTCTGCTTTGAGACAGGAACCACGAGCACTTTGACACAGAGAGTTACAGGATGTTTCTCCACAATATCAGACAGCTGTGTTGGATCAGGCCATCGCCCCTTCCTTTGTGCCAACACACTGTGAATTTAACATGTGCGGCCTTGATAAGATGGGAGTGTGTGGTGAGAGTATTGGGGCCAGCTGGATGGTCTGAGGCCAACCTGCAGCCCGGCATTTCCTTCCATAAAGAAAATGCACACGAGCAGTTGGCAGCTTCCCCGGTGGCTCCTTGTCCTGCCTCCTGGCTGCCAGGTCTGACACAACACTGGGGAGATAAGATGTAAGACAAGGTAGAATACACACCATTGAGATATCTAAGTCACCACCAACCCAGTAATGAGCAGCGTTCTGTGTCAAGCCCCTTGCAAGAAATGTTGCAAGGACACATAAAAACCTCCCCCTTCTCCTCCTCATCCTGCCCCACTGTGGTGTGGACATGACTGGCTTCAGCTCCTGACTGAACTAATTTTCTGGGACTTCATAAAGTTTTCTACCCAAGGAGGATGTTGTCTGTGTTATCCCTGTGCAGCTTCTGAAGTTGGAACCATTAACTATTAGGATTCTGTCATTCTCATGCTCATTTGTAAGAGTCTGGTATTCTCACTGGATAAAAACCCAATTTAATTTAAAAATTAATATTTTCCCTGGTTCTGATATGGTGGTTGTAATGACATGAAAAGGATTGAAAGAAAATGAAACGAGCTGAAAATTGGCCAAGGGGCAGGAAACAGGTGAACCAGAAGAGTCCAGAAAATTCAATGTATTTTGCTACAGTAAAGTAGTTACTAGCAGAGGCAGTGACAAACTGGGTAGAAGATGCAATTTTGTGGTGAGAACTGTCATTTGCAGACGGGGCTTGCAGCAAAACTAGGCCACAATTGAGGGTGTTCCCAAGTATGGACAACTTTAGGCAAACTTTTGCTCTTGGCCCCAAACAGTAGCTACAATTTACCTCTTCATTCATGGCAACGTTTTCATCTGTAACCACGGCAGACAGGCACTGACATCTGGAAGTGAATCCTAAGATACAGTTAGAGAATCATCAGGCTGAGAGGATTCTGCCTCTCCCTTCTTCCATTGAGGTCCCTGGGCTTAGGTCAGTATTTGTACCTTTCATGTGGGTGAGGAGAAAGTTCACATGCCCTGCAAGAGGCATCAGACCAGTCTGCCTTGGTTCCCTACTGATGAGTCGGGCTGGGACAGAGCTAGTTTTCTTCACAGTACCCTGTATGGGGCTGGTTTGGGTTTGTGTTGGAATCACTGTTGGTAGATCATGGATGTTTTTGTTATTGTTGGGCAGGGCTTACACACGGTCAAGGCCTCCTGGGCTCCACACCCCACCCCACCAGTGAGGAGGCCAGGGGTGCACAAGGAGTTGGGAGGGAACACAGCCAGGACAGCTGACCCCAACTGACCCAAGGGATATCCCAGTCCATATGGGGTCATGACTGGCATGTAAAACTGGGGGAAGGAAGGGGGGGACATTTTGAGTGATGGTGTTTGTCTTCCCAAGTCATTGTTATATTTGGCAGAGCCCCGCTGTCCTGGGGATGGCGGAACACCCGACTGCCCATGGGAAGAGGAGAATGAATTCCTTGGGTTTTGTGCACTACTTTTGCTTTACCAATTGAACTGTATTTATGTCAGCTCATGACTTTCTTCAGTTTTACTCTTCTGACTCTCTCCCTGATCCTGTTGGGGGAAGTGGGCGAGCGGCTGCGCGGGGCACACTGGTGCAATGAATGGAGAGCAGGAGGAGCCTGGAGAGGCGCTGGGAGCAGGCAGCTAATTTAGACACTGCTCAGCCCTGCAGGGGAGAGAACGTCTCTACTGATTGTGTAGGGAGCCTTGCAGGACTGAGTATCTAAATTGGGAACCTAAGGTTAGATCCTCTGAGGGAACGAATGAATATCACCTTTTTCCAAGACTGTTAAAGCCTCACATATTTTATAATTCTGGGCATTGTTCACATCTTAAGAATTTCACATACAAAAAAAAAATCTCACGGTAATGCCAGGGAAATATAAATCACTTTAACAGTGAGGACAATATAGGATAAAAGGTGAGTGTGGGGAGGATAAGAGAAAGACAGCAAATGAGGAGGAGCAGGAATGGGTGTAGTGACAAAAGGGCTTTGGTCAATCTCCTGGTTCACAAGCAGAAAGGGAAAAATAAGAATCACCCATTACATGGAGCAGTGCTGCCACACAGTGTCTGGGAAAGAGCTCTGAGCAGGAACTGCAACAGCAGACGTGACTCTGGGAGCTTTATGTTAAATGTCAAGAGCAAACAGGACACTGGGTTGTTTGCTGAAGGAATGCTAAATGTAAAGGCAGGAGGCAGCAGTACTGCCAGGGAAGGACCTGATCTGAGCCTGACTGATCAACCTGGTTCACAGGCTGCTGCAAATTCTCAATGGCTGTCATGGAGTTGAAACTGGATTAAAATCCTTTCTTTTAGCAGAATAATCAGGTTTAAAAAAAATACAACTTTCTCTTAAAGTACATGCTAAAATTTCTGATAGCCTCCTATACATTAATCCTGTAACTGATTTTAATTACTACTTCATTCATAATTAGTAATTAGAGCCTCTATAAAGAGAAGGCTGATATACAAATTACCTTTCTCAGACTTTTCAATGAAAAAATCCCAGGACTAGGACTCAAAGGAGGTTTGGTAGCAGAGGAATTCGAGGTGTGGACAGAGTAAAAGGGTTTCATGCCCTTAGAAAACCCCAGCACAATTAAGTATTTTCTGTGCTATTTCTATCCTAATAGCAATATAGGAAATGTAAATTGTCTAATGACACAATAAAAATGTTACATGGACAGCACCCATCCTGTGGTGCTGGGACTCAGCTCAGAATCCTTGCTAAATCGAAACAAAAATGCAAAATCGTTTTTCATCTTCTCTTTAGTCAGTCCTGGAGGGCTCCACATCAGAGAAACCATGATGCACTAGTCCATCTCTTTGGTAGCAGAATTTACAAAGCAGGAAAATAAATGTTTTTCCTTGGCCTGGGTGCAAGAACAGGACCCTGCTCTCCCTGTTATCCTGGAACTACTGCACACCTGAGCAGAATTAAGCAGTCTTTGAGTTCTAAAGGTGCCAAACCCCTCTGGCTGCCGGTGGGATTTGAATGCCTTCAGCAGTGTTGAAAATCAGGTCACAAGACCCTCTGGGAATGCCAACATTTGACAAGAAATAATTTGCATGAAACTCTGCTAAAGATATGTCTGCCTCGTGTTCCATAAAATAGTCCCAAGTTTTCATCATAGCATTCCAATTAATAGAAATGTCTTTATGGATAAATTTACTAATTTACATACATGTATGTGGATGTATTTTACATTTCAGCTGCATCCCAACAAGGTCTGCCTTTGCCCTGGGTGGGCCTGCTATTTATTGCAGCAGGTGCTTCTGCAAGATTCATATCCCACCTGGGCTTGCTGAAAGCTAAGGAAATAAAGACCCGAATAAATACCTGTGCTTCATAAAGGAAGGGATCCCGTATCTTTGTTGTCCATGCATGCTATCTAGAAACATCACAATGGAGAGCACAGAGGGATTTACAGCAGCTAAGCACACTTGAATCTCAAAACATCTTTTCCTGCAGAGTGTGATACCTTGATAGTTTCTGGAGTGATCTAAGGATGAAGTCACATCATGTCCTTTGTCATTTCCCTTTTTATTTTTTACGAGGATCAATACAGCTAAAGGTTAGAAAAGCCCCATCTGGTACCTGCAATCCTGGCTTCTGGCTGTCTCCAGTTGAAATTGTGAGCTCAGCCATAACCACAATGCTGCTGGCAAATGCTATGAAAAGGAAATCTGCCTGAAATCAGAAAGTTTTTTCAGTACTTTCTCAGAGAAGGCAGCAGCAGGTCCTAAATGCACTGGGGAAGCTGCAGCCAAAAAACAATCTGTAATGGGGGTGGGTGTGAAAGGAAACATGAGGTTGTCAATCAAAGTTAAAAAGAACTGAATTTCCAGAGAGCTGGAAACACTATAGAAAAAATAAGCTTTTTGGAGAAGACCACAAAAATACTCTTTCCTTGGAAATGGACAGAAAAGGGACAAGCAGAGGGAGAAAGAGAAGGAACTGGAAGAAAAAAATCAGGTGGTATTCACAAGTTTGAAAGAGGTCAGTGGTCAGAGTTTCAGGGGATTGGGAACTCCTCCCAGAGCAAGCGCACACATTGTGTTCTCGGTGTGCTGGCCTTTGCCAAACCAAGCAGGGACTTTGAAACTGCTGAGATCTATATAAGATGATCTCATTTGCTTCTAAATGGGATTTTTAAAATATTTTTTTCTACAAATTCCTACTGCATATTAAAAGTGAATTTTGGAAGAACTTTTCAGTGAATGACCATGTGGTGCAAACAACCTTGAGAAAAAGAGAATGGTCATGTGGGGAAAACCCAGAGCAGAATTAGCTCTCAGGTCTGACAATGACCTTCAACACTGAAAAATGTACATAAATATACATAAACCTACTGTGCCTCTTTCTGTAGAGCCACAAAGCCCAGGAATCTGAGGGGTCATTGTGTTAGGCAACATCAAAGCAGTAAGCAGAAAGTGCATCCCCACACTAAGCTGTTAATATCTGTGTAAGTAAATGTATTACTAAACACAAAATTCAAATGGTTCTTTTATGAGGCTGATGCTCACAGCTGAGAAGCCTCAATTGCCACTACAGTCAAAAAATCTGCAGGGGTTCAACAGACACTGACAAAAAGTGGAGCTACATCTGGGAACCTACAAGTACTTTGCAACAACTCACAAGAACAAGGAGATGAGGAAGCAGGAGCACAGATTTATATTTACAAGGAGCATATGCTGGACATAAATCTATTCCATTTTAGGGTACCTGTATAGTGTGGGAAAAGGCTGCTTGATCTTTTGGCCTGTCAGCATCTCCTGCCAGATGAGATTGTTCCCCAGCTGCCTCAGCCACATGGCTACCTCTCCTTTAGCTTCACTTCTGGAACACAGGTGACCAGAAGCATAAGCAATATTCAAGATGAACTGTGAATGTACCTGTAAGTTCCCAAAATACTCTGAATTTTAAAATTACATTTGAAGTTTAAAATCACCAAACCATCTCTTAAAATCACATTTGCCTTTTTTTTCTTCTTGAATGCATCATATGGACTACAGACTGACTCTGTAGAACCAATTAGAACACAAAAGGAAGGCCTTTTCCATGACAATTTCTAGATGATGAGTTCCCAGTGAATAAATGGTGATAATCTTAGCTCCCAAGTAGCCCTGCAGAACTGAATTTCATCTCATGCCAGTTACTCTGGACCTCAAACCAATGTCGCTTCTCTGCATGACACCGCTCTCCTCTCTGTCATGACAGATCCCACCCCAGTGCTACTGACAAGTTCATTCAGCACAGTCCTAATCTCCATCCCATGGTCACAGATGCAAGTGCTCAGTGGAATCTGAAGAAATTGCCACATTTCTGAGAGCTCTGCAACACCCCAGCTACCCATTAATGATACCACTGCCCACCCAGGCCTTCCAGTGCAGGAGTCAGCTCTGAGAGCAGGACCGAGGCGGGCTCTGTGTGGATGGTCTGTTCCAGGAACGATGTGTCAGGGAAGTGGGCACTGGTGAGCCACACCTCGAGTGCTGGCCCCTCAGTGCAGGAAGGGCACTGAGGTGCTGGAGAGCGTCCAGAGAAGGGCAATGGAGCTGGGGAAGGGGCTGGAGCACAAGTGTTGAAGAGCAGCAGCTGAGGGAGCTGGGGGCGCTCAGCCTGGAGAAAAGGAGGTTCAGGGGAGACCTTTTCACTCTCTGCAACTCCCTGACAGGAGGGTGTAACCAGGTGAAGGTCGGGCTCATCTTCCAGGCAGGAAGAGAGCAACAGGACGAGAGGCTACGATCTCAAGCTGTGACAGGAGAGGCTTGGGTTGCACATTGGGAAGAATTTCTTCACAGAAAGAATGACTGGACATTGGGGCTGCCTGGGGAAGTGGTGGAGTCACTGACTGTCCCTGGAGCTGTTTAAGGAAACCTGGACGTGGCACTCGATACAATGACGCTGTACCCCGGCGCCAGCACAAGGCCGGGGTCAGGCTCGGGCCGCGCTGCCACCCCCGGTGCCTCGGAGCTCCGCCCGCTCCGGCCCGCTCCGCCCCTGCCCGGCCCGGCCCGAGCCCGCAGCGATGGCGGCCCGGCTGTGCCGGCTGCGGAGGCACCTCAGGGCCGCCTTCAGCAGCGCCGCGGCGGCAGGAACCGGGCAGGCCCCGCCAGCGGAGCCGCTGACGGAGCGGCGGCAGGCGGGGGGCGGGCGGTGAGCGGGGGCGCCGGGGGCTCCGGGGGCTCCGGGACGCGGCCGCGCTCGGAGCTCGGTGACCGTAACGCCGCTGTGTTTCACGGGTTTTGCAGCACCATCGTCCTGAACAACCCGCGGCGGCGGAACGCGCTGTCGCTGCCCATGCTGCAGAGCCTGCGGCGGGACCTGCTGCACGACGTCAAGAGCCAGGAGCTCCGCGTCATCGTCATCGCGGGTACCGCGGCACCCGGCCGGGCGGGCAGGGGCACACAGCGGCGAGCGCGGAGCCGAAACCCAAACCTCGCTGGGGAGTACAGGAAATGGGACGGGAAGGGACCCGTGTGTTTCCCTAACCTCCCGTGGTCTCCCGCGGCTGTCAGCACCCGGCAGACTTCCCTGTCACGCTCTTCCTCTGTACTCACCCCAGCTTCCCCTCTGCTGTACTTAATTCCTCATTCCTAACTCAGCATTAACGACTGACTGGGGTTTTGTTACGCTTTTGGTTGTAGCCAACATGTCTAAGCATTAACACGTTTCAAAATGTCAGCATTTCAGTCGGGATAGGAGAGTGTTTACACTCGGCAGTTTAGAGTCAGGGTTAATTGGTTTTAAGATTGTGTGTAAGGAATACTTTAAACAGAACAAAAGCCAAACAAAAAAAAAAGTTCTAAGAGTTATCAGAGTAAAGCATTAACATCCCCACACCGGGGTTTTGTGCAGGAACAGGCAAAGGTAGGATGGCACTTTTTGCCCTGTTGACAGGTATAGACTATAGTAAAAAACAGGGTTTCTGCAAATCAAGTGCTCTGCTTCTCTGCTCTGAGCCAGGATCAGCCTCATCATTGCCAGTGGTTTGTCAGAACTATTTTTAAAAAACACTCCAGTGAAGGAGAGGCGGCAGTATCAATACCACAGACATCCATAACCCACGGATGTAAAACAGCCTCTCTCAGAGCCTGTTGCAGTTCCCTTCCATTTACATATTAAGCTGTAGAGTTCTTAAAGATAATGAAACTTGAGCCATACTTAAGCCATCTTTTTTTCCGCTTCTATTTTAAGATAACCTTCCTCTGCCCCCCTTCAAAACCTCTCAGATAAATTAGTTTATTAATTTAGGATCATGCTGTTTCCTATACATACAGGAAAAAATCTGTGTGTTAGGGCACACACACAAGAGTAGAAGAGAGCTGATTTCACAGGGGTGAGTTTAAATATACATATTCCTCATTTCAAACAGCAGTTAGAAATTTTGCAAAACACTGAAGGCTCTTTGGGAATACAGTGCTCTGGGAGTTTGCGAGCACAATCACGTTTGTTTTTTTAGAAATTGCGTGTTCCTGTTTGTTTCTAATTCCCCTGCTGAATAAAATGCAAAAAAAGAAATTTCAAGAAAACAAAAGATTCCTCAGAGAATGCTTTGAGCCTTTAACATCGACTTTGCAGTGGATTCTTCAGTGAGATTCAAATGCAGATGTAATTAATCTCCAGGTATATATTGCCAACCCCATGAGTTGACTGAAAATTGTCTGGTTTTTTCTGGATAGATTGTGTCTCAATAATCTGATTCATAAGAAACAAATCCATAGGTAAGGCTTGATCTCCATAGGTGTAGCTGGAAATGGCACATCCATACAAATAACTGAGAAGTTCTGAAGGACTGGAAAGCATCACATTGGTTCATTCTAATGGCACAGGTAGTCACATGGCAAAGGAAAACTGTTGTAAAGATTGTGTACTTGTATAGAGTGTTTTGATCTTAGCAAATCCAAAGTTTAGTTCCACAGAAGCCTTCTCTTTTGCTGCCCAAACCCTGAACATGCTTTTGGGGGTTCTCTAGATGACAGTTTAGTAGTGGAGAAAACACTCCAACAATCCTCCTGTAGCAGAATAACCATTTTTCTTTCTTTTTCCATTGTGACCTTAAACACCATGACAGAAAAAATACTGATGCTTATTTAGCAAAAGTTAATAATTAATTCTGGATACGATAACTAGAGACTAAGTATATTTATCAGTCTGAGAGCAGAGCACTCCAGCCTTGCTCCAGCTGATAAGTTTGTGTTGTACTGGGGAGCTGTTTTGAACATCCTTACACAAAACTGGGCTCAGAGGTGTGAAGTGCATTCTTTCTAACTGACTTAAGCGTAATGGAACTAAAGTGAGACCTTGAAAAGTGGTAATGGGTGTTACTGTGCTTAAATGTTGCATTGCAGCAATTTAAAGTTACCACAAAACCCAGTAGTCAATATTTTAGAATTCTGTTCAGAACTCCCCCCCCCAAACTCCTATTTGAACATTGACATGTCATTGACATCCCTTTAGCTGGGACATTGATATGCTGCAACCCCTGATTTCTTTATTACTTCAGACTGACTTTTCCTGAAATTCTTTGCAGCTGAAGGACCTGTATTTTGTTCCGGTCATGATTTAAAGGAACTGTCAAGTGAAGATGATGTGAAACATCATTCCCAAGTATTTGAATTATGTGCAGAGGTAAGCAGTTCTTCTTGAGTGCCTCTGCCATTGCCTGGTGTTAAGAGCTAGCATTGGTTTAAGGAGAGACAGCCATCTCTTGGTCATCTTGCTGAAAGCACAGATTATTCCTTCAGATTCCTTCAGATCGCTTCATTTTTGCTGCTCTGCTATTTTAATGCCTGATCCCTGTGAAATTATGTTTGCCTTGGATTTCTCTACATGTAAATAGAAGGGCTAGAATGCCAATGTGCATGTCTCCAACAATGGGCACAGTCAGTGTGTGTGTGTTCCTTAGTTTAGCCAGTGTTCCTTGCAGCTGAGTATTTGGGCAACGTCTTTTCTGGAAGTCTAGGGATAACCACTTTCAAATCACTTGTGATCAAATATTCTTTCCCAGCATTTATTTAGTTAAAAATTCAGGATCAGCTTAAGCAACAAGCTGACAATGTGAAAGTAAGATCTGACTCACTGGTTGTCTAAGTTCTTGTTAAAGACACAGGTTAGGGAGGTGGGGAAGTTAAAGTGAATCCTGGAGCCTTTGGAGAGAATGGCAAAATCCTCTTTGATACTGGTGGAGCTAGAATTTGACCCCTAATCCTCCTCAGTGTGACAACAGTGAATACTTTGAAACCTTTTGTTCTAGTTCCTCCAGAACTAATGATCTCTAAGACATTGCTGAGCCCATGTTTAAGGAATACTATAAAAGCCAGTATGAAAGCCACAGGCCCTTCATCACCCTTTCATCAGAAAGGAGCGAAGATCCAGCAGTTTGGAGTTTTTTGGTAAATAGAGAGGAAGGTACTTTTGATGGCTTCCAAAACAGGATCGTGTCATCCTGAATTTCCATACTGACCACTGTCTTTTGTGCATGCAGGTTATGACTTTGATCCAGAAACTTCCAGTGCCAGTGATTGCCAAAGTAAACGGCTTGGCTACAGCGGCTGGCTGCCAGCTCGTGGCAAGCTGTGACATCGCGGTGGCAAGTGAGAAATCTCGGTTTGCTACTCCTGGAGTAAACATTGGGCTGTTCTGCTCTACACCAGCTGTGGCCTTGGGCAGATCTCTTCCAAGAAAGGTAAACTTCCTTTCCAGATATTCTTCATAATTTTGCAAAAAGTTGGTTCCCATGTTAGGAGTTTTATTTCCGTTGCCTGAACTTTATTTTCCTGCAGAGTCACATTCAAAATACTTTATTTCAAAAGGCATCTCCATAACTCTTTGGACTGGGAAAAATAATAAAGGGTGAACTCCTGTTTAGGCAAGGCAGCTTTCTTACTGATGTGACTCCAACCAGCACGAGCTCGTCCCAGCAGCTCACCAGCTCAGCAATCCCTTTCCTTTGCAACAGACAGCTCAGGGCTTTAGCCAATGATGTTCTCCCCTGAGGAGGAAACCCCTGCAAGTTCAGGATAACAATCCCACCAAGGCATCAATTCTTGCCAGGCAATGACATTTCACTGCCAGCGGGATCTGCCTGGCTGTAGATCAAGATGCTTTAAATAGCATCTAAAGCCCTCCTATAGTGTCTTCCTGTTTTATGTCCTACTGATTGTGGCTGCACATCTCTCACTGCATAAAAAATAGTACAATCTGTAAACCCAATTGAATTCATGCAGGCAGACGGTCCAAGCCCAGCAGGGCTCTGCTGAGGTGCAGTGACTGAATTGCACACATCCCATTGCTGGATAAATGCTTCAGCTTGAAATTTCCCATCTGCAGGGACATCCTGTTCAAATAGAGTCCATGGGGGATTTTTCCAAGTCTGCTCTTGTGTGCAGTTGCAGCTGTTTCTGAGTTAGTATTTCTGGGCTGTAGGATTACCTTTTTAAAATGTGTGGGAAATACTTTTCTCTGTGCCACTTCTCAAAGCAATAAGACCATTCCCTACAGTTCCCAGAATTGGTGATTTTTACCTTTTAACAAAAGAAGTTGCCATTGTTTGTAGCTACCAGTACAAAGATGCTAATGAGGATAATCAGCTCTTGTAATTCGGGCATTGGTCAATTGCTCCAGGAGTCTTGGAAAACTTTATTGATACATTGCATTGAATAGTCACTGAGTATTTGGGGGATTTTTTAGTCTCAAGCACCAGATGCTGGAAGCAGCAGGAGACTGAAATAATGTGGCTACAAAAAGTCCATATTTAAAACCAGTCATACTAAACTTAAAACTAGGACAGGTGTTTTCAAAAACTGCACATATGCCAAGCTTAAAATACCAAGTTCAGTCATTTGACTTTGTAGACGATGCAGTTCTCTTTTGATTCCTACAGCAATCACTAGAGATTGTGTGCTTTTGAAGAGAAACCCAGGGGTGTCAGCCTAGGACAGCTGGAATCAGCAGGCAGGTTTGAAGAGACCAGCTTTAGACCCAGTCCTTCTCTTTGCTGAGACCTCTTAACAGGTCCTTGGCAGTTTAAAAGACCAAAAGACTTAAGTAATTTTTTAAAAGAATAACTTGTACTTGAAGGAGGAGGCTGAAATTCCCCAAACAAAGCAAAGCACTGAGGCAGTTGGGTTGACTTAATACAGTTTTTTTCCTTGTTCAGGTGGCACTGGAGATGCTTTTCACGGGTGAACCTCTCTCTGCCCACGAAGCATTAATGCATGGGCTGGTCAGCAAGGTGGTACCAGAGGACAAGCTGGAAGAAGAGACCATGAAGATCTCTCAGAAGATATGTGAAAGCAGCAAATCCGTCCTGGCCTTGGGGAAAGCCACCTTTTACAGACAGATAACCCAGGACCTTGACACTGCTTACAAAATAACTACGAAGGTCATGGTAGATAATTTGACTTTGAGAGATGGGCAGGAAGGCATTGAAGCCTTTGTTCAGAAGCGTAAGCCTGTCTGGTCACACTCTCAGGAGGAGAAGAAATGAGTCCTGTCTCTAAACAAACCTTAGCTGTGCTTTATGATTCTTCACGCAGTTGCCTTGGGGAACTTTATTTTTATGCTTACTGAAAGTTAAATTTCTCTTCTTACAAATGCCAGACACAATAAATTTACTCTAAGTATGTAATAAATGTTAAGAAAAATCAAAGAAGATGGGTTTTCTTTGATAGCAGTGGATTTAATCTGTGGTTTTAGAAGTAACTCTGTGCTGCAAAAAATTGTTTAACGTGTTGCAGGTTACATAGGGAGTCACAGGGCCTGAGAGAGAGCTCAGATCACCTTGTTCAGAACCTCCCCTCCATAGTTCTGGATGAGAATTGTTGTTTATTGTTATTACTAGAGAACTGAAGGGCTTGGACATGTTCCAGAGATGATGGTAATACCTATGATAAAGGACTCCAGGACTGTTTGAGTGTTACAGCCTGTTTGAGAGTTGAGCCTGTAACACAGTTTCCATTGCTCCTCGTATCTTCCTGTGAACTCTATGTGTCAGCAGTTTTGTCCCCCACAAATTCTGATTTTCCACCATCAGTTCAACTCCAAGCTTTAGGGAGTTTTGTTGACTCCAGGAAGGATGAGCATGGGTTGGGGTGAAAGGCAGTGTCTTGCCCCAGCTGTACTTTTCAGGTTGGTGTGTTAGTTGGGAAGTCCATCCTTGTGCTCAAAGCTGGGTTTTTACCAGCACTGGAGCAGTTCAGCCATGGATTTAAAGACTTGATAGCTTCCAAAAAAAGGGGTTCAGCTGCTCCCCTGGGTAATCAGTTGCAACCCTCCAGATGAATTATTTATTAAAGACCAGTCTGAGCCTTGAAGCAGCATTTTCTGGCCATTCCCCCTGTTCCATTATTTGGCATGATTGAGAATTATCCATGTAACTCTCTTCCAGCAGTCACAGACTGCATGTAGATCGCATTTAGATTCCTCTGTGCTAGACTGACAAGCCCTGCTTCCTCCACCTTCCCCGTAGGTCATGTTCTCTGGGTAACCAGTTTGGCATCCCTCCAATTCCAGTTTCTCCACATCCCTTTTGTACTGGTTCTGCCAAAACTGGGCTGAAACCTAAATATGGCCTCACCAGATTTGAGCAGAGGAGAGCAAAATAGGCCCCCACGTGCTGGCCTGTGCTCAGTGTGTTTTGTCTGCTCTGGGATGAGAGTGCACTGCTGGCTTGGATTCAGCCAGGCATCCCCTGGGAGCCCATTTCCAGCAGGACTGTGCTCTGCCAGTCCACTCCTCACCTGTTCTGGTATTCTGTAATGGTTATTCTTCCCAGGTGAAGAAACTCACATTTCTCCTTGGATTGTGGTTGATTTGGATTGAAGCCAGGCCCTTTGGGGTGTCAGCCATTGCCCCAGTTTTGCAGAATCTCCAGATTTGCTGAGGGTGTGTTATTGATGGCAGTACTGGATGAAAGGAGCCTTCGTATCAATCCATGGTGATCAACAGGGGATGACCTCCCAGCAAACACATTTTTTCTGAAGTTCCACATAGCCAGTCATGAGGGCTCATCCATCTCATCCTTAAATAGTGTCTAAGCAAGACTATGTGAATCACAGTGTGGATGGGCCTTTTTTCTTTGTTGACAGCAGAAGCAGCCTAAAGGGCTTGGTGCAGACTTGGATGTCTTAAGTTAGATCAAATTAATCCTACCTATGACTACTAGAACTCCAGATGTGGAAATATCAATTATACAGCCTCACAAAGCAAGTCCCTTTTCCATCAAAAAGTTCAAAAGAAAAAAAATTTCATTTCTGCTGCAAGTTTTAATTTTAAGAATGGAAACTTAAACTTTAATTGACCATTAAACTGTTTCACATTAAATGTGAAAAATGTGCATCGTTGGCACTAGCAGTTTCAAAAATACAAATTTTTATTGTTACCACCAGGAAAGATGGGTAAGTTTTTTACAAACTCACCTAGTCTATATAGGTTATGAGCAGGAAACTGTTATGAGCAATTGCGAGATGCAAGAGTTAACTCTGGTGCCCAATAACCTTCATCATGTCCTTTCCAATGCAGCAAGATGCTGCACTTAGACTCTGTTCCCACACGCTGCTCTAAAAGCATTAGGAAAGAGTAAATTGTTTTTAAAAATATTTATATTTAATGGCTATCTTGCAACTACTCAGCAATTCTCAACTGGCTCTTTTGTTCCAGCCTTTTAGAAATAAGTACATTATCTGATTTTTGCAGAACAGTGCCCTTTCCAGCTAACTGCAGTAATAAAATGGTTTCACTGGCCATCTTAGAGCATGAGTGACAGTTTAGATAAGCACACTCTTTCAGATATTCAGAAATTTTTCTGCAGTTGATTGCCATCTACAGAAGATAGGGTTTGGCATTATTATTATTAACTCCATTCAGATCTTGAAGAGAAAATACATTTTTGTTTTAACTCAGTTTTCACAGTATTTGTACTATTTCATGTAGTAAAATAATTATGTAATTATAGAATCATAGGATCATCCTAGAATGGTTTGGGTTGGAAGGGACCTTAAAGACCATCTAATTCCAACCCCATGGCAGAGACACCTTCCACCAGACCAGGTTGCTCTTGAACACTTCCAGAGATGGGGCATCCACAGCTTCTCTGGAAAACCTGTTCCAGTGCCTCACCACCCTCAAATTAAAGAATTTCTTCCTAATACCCAATCTAAACCTACCCTCTTTTAGTTTCAAACCACTCTGCCTTGCCCTGTCAGTAGTACTTTTGTAATTAGCAATCATCGGTTCTAAAAATGTTGGTATCCACAGGAACATTTCCCTCTTGCTTGAACACTAGACAGAAAAGCTTCAGAAGGTTTTATAACATTCCTGCACTGGCCCCTGAAGACTGACAAAACAACTTAATTTTTCATTTCTGACTTACATGGGCTTTTTATTTTTGCCCACATCTGCCCTTATTGTTTAATTTAATGGATTTACAGGCTATTCCTGGGAAACAGAGCAGTTTCAGAATTGTTAATTAAGTACTACAGTCAAAAAACAGCAAATCAAATGATAGATTGGGAGCCTTACCACCATGTTTATCTGCTGCCTGAGGGAAGAGCTTGTCCCAAAATAGCAAGGATGCTATCCCTTGTCACCCCCTCCATTTTTATTAAAGAATCTCTCTGCAGCAAAGTCTGCCAGGTAATTAGCCTAGTTTCAAGTCACTCTAACAGCACGTGGCTCTGGAAACTAAGTGCAACTCCATCTGCATACAGCCTCTAGGATGCAGCTTATCCTTGGAAATCACTGACAGAGACACATTTTCTATCCATATATACAGGAACAGCTGGAATGGAAGCCAGTCATGATATGCAAGCAAGGAATTGCCTGCATAAATGGAATGAACTGCCTCAGAATCCATGGAGGCCTTAAAGGAATGGCTTTGAGCTTTTACCTGGAAATTTTAGAAAAGATACAAAGGCAAAATCTAGAGGATATGATCATGTCACTTGGGATGTAGCTTCAGGCTCCCCTCATGAACAAGGCAAGTGAAAAGCCAGGGATCAGTGACAAATAACACATGGCACAAGATTATTCCTAATTCATGGACCAGGCAATGACCTGCCTCAATACATCACCTCGAGAATATATACTGAAAGTAGAGTAAACAGAGGACTTGGGTAATGGGCAAAGTATTTATACCCTCTGTGCTCCACAGAGCCCAAGAACAGTTTATATAAGCTTTTATATAAACTTCATGGAGTTTCCTTAAGGCCCCCCAACCTAGAATTCAGCAGACTGGGTAAGAAATAGTTTGGGATTGGTTTGAAGTAATGTGCTGTAGCTGTGAAATATGTCCTACAGAGGCCCAAAAAGCTGGACATAGTTAACATTAAAAATACATGGCTACCTCATTGGCAGGAGTCAGCATCAGAGTTTTTACCACCTAGCTCATGATTTGTGAGCATTTGGATGGCAGCACCGTGTCCTTCACAGAATTGCCTCTGGGTAATTCCCGTGTTGTCATTCCTGTGTTGCAGATGGGGAAATTGAGGCCAAATGTGCTGTGCCTGAGGTCTCACGGTGAGCCCGTGGCACGGTAGCAGTGGCACTCGGAATGCTGACACCTGCTCCTTGTATTTCTTCAGCAACAAAGTTTTCAGTAAAATCAGCAGAAATGCAGGATGACAGCGTGCCCTGAAGTGACTGCAAAGGCTTCTGAACAGGAATTATGAGCTACTGCATCAAAGGCCTCTTGCTTGACATTTATTGGCTTTTTGATGAATGTTGGGGTAATTCTACTGTCAACAGTTTCTCATTAGAAGCCTGGCAATGTACTTTCTGACCATTATCTTTCCGAATATCACACTCTGTTGCTACAAAGAGCAGGGATTTTATGTAAAACCCATCTATCTCTGTAGCTGCAAACTTTTCTAATAATTCTGCATTTAAATAATCTCATGGAAATGCTGGCTGCCGTATCTGAGCAATAAGGAGACTAGACAAATGGTTAAATTTCCATGAAGACCTAAAGCTATAGGACAAATTTCATACTGCAATGAGTAGGATTCATTTGTCTTGATTCCACTGGCATTGCACCTCAATTATACTAATTCTGAATTTCACTGCTGAATAATGCATTCCCATCCTGCTTTACACTTGCAAAGGAAGGAAAAAACCACCAGAGCTGTACCTTGCTCACTCTCCACAGTATGATGTACCACCTCCTGGCTGCTTATGGTCAACATTAGGAATTATTTTTGTCAAAACCATAGATTTTCTAAAAAGAAAAGAGTAGAAATATACCCCTAATACCACTGTGTATTTGGAAAGGGGAAAAGAGTTCATTCAAACTTTGATGTGCCCAGCTGTAGTAATTTTCATGCTATGAGTTTTAAAGCATTAACATTTATTTTAAATATTTGTATCCTGGAGTCATGATAGTGGGAACATCAGAGGGCTACTGTTTATTTTATTGATTATAGTTGTTATAGACAAAGAAATTAAAACAGAACCAGATGATAAAATAATTCATGGGATTTCTACTACTAAAATCGGTTTGATTCATGAGTAATGTTCATAAGTTACTTAATATGAGAGCCTTTAATTTTCCCTCCTAGAGGCAGGATGGTGTTTTCAGCCTGCCAAAACCAAGACTTGTAATGCTGTGGGCTCTAATTAAAAATAAACTTTCCCAGGTACTCTTTAACCTCACTTTCATGGCAGTGCAGATTAACCTGTTGGATTTAACACAGATTTAGGTCTCCATCTCATCCACCAGCCCTGCTGAGTGAACATCCCCTCCCAGAAAGGCAGCACAGGTGTGGATGGCACTGTCTGAGTCTGTCACTCAGCTCGTTAGAGCCCATCAGGAGCTCTGATGCAATGGGCCATGTCTGAGGGAGCACAAGCAGCTCTGCTTCCTGAAGGAGATTTTAAGGACACATTCCCTGCAATAAGGGAATGTTGACATTCAGGCTGCCTCAGCTGCTGGTGACAGAGAAGGCGTGAGGTCTTCCAAAGTGGCACTCAAGTTTTATTCCAGACCTGTCCTGCTATAAACAATTACAGTGGATGAAATCATGTTTGGAAAGATGAGTGATGTTTTCCCTGTCCACTCTGCCCTGTCAGCATCAAGGATAAAGTGAAATACATACCTGCCTTGGTCACCTCCACTTCCTGGCCCAAAATCATTCTCAGTGTAGACAGTGAGTGATGCTTCTGGAAAGAAACAATAAAGAATTAGTCAATCATATATAGAACACAGGGGAAAGGAAAAAGGAAATGAACACATGAAGTAATTCTCCTAATGTGGTCTTCAGTCTAGATATGAATTTTTTGTTTCTTGTACCTATTTAATGAAAAACACCCTTCCTGCCAATAAAACTTTATCATCTGTTGTTTAAGGGAGTTAATCCTATTTTTAAAAAAATCCCCATTCTGAAGGTTAGGATATTATATAAATATAAACATGGTGAATAATTCTGAGTTAATCTCCCTTCTCTTCTAGGACCTCACTAGTGTGCTTTTTCTTTTTTTGTTTGTTGGTTTGGTTCTGAGACCTCAGTGTGAAGTCAGAACTTTTATTCTGTTTTTTTCTCTCCCTCCTTGGGGGTTAATTTTGTTTTCATGAATGCTGAGATTCTTACATGGCTAAAGTAATTCTTACATGGGTCCACAATTCTGAGACATAACAGATGGAAGAGCAGGGTAATGAGAGATTTGGCTCTCTGAAAGAAGGTCCAGCAGGAAGAACACTGAGGTGCTCTCCAGTGCACCAAGGCAGAGTACTGGAAAACTGATGTAATTTACCCCTTTTTCAGTGGGACCATGCAAGGATGATCAGCCCCTTATTCATTAGCCTGAGACTATTATTAATTATCAATATTATTACTTATTTTTACGGTTGCTATGATTCATGATATAACCTATTTAATAAAATAACAGCAGTAAAGTTCAGGAATTTAGATTTTGATATCTCCTCCCCACAAACAAGCTTGGAAACTGGTCTGAATCACTGAAATCAGAAGCCTTTGCTGCTTGAAATGGGGAATAAAATGTATCTAGCAGCAAGAGAAGACTGCATCCTTTTATAGAGCCTATGAAAAAACACTTAGTCCCTACTATGTACTCATCACGGTAAAATGGAAGTTGTCAAAGATAAAAGTCCTTTTTCTTTGCTGTCTGTAGATGTTCCTGTAAGCTTTTAGTCTTTTTCCACATGAGCATTTATTCAGAGCAAGCAGCCCAAGAATGTTTCCATTGACAGCCTGAAATCTTTATGAGGTACTGGATGGTCAAAATGCAACACCAATTTATTCAGCACTCATAACACAAATAGTGAATTTACCACAGGAAAAGTCAGTAAAGAGCTCCATGGCAGTTCAAAGGCTAAAAACCCACCCGTTAAATTTCCTAGACCTTTTTGACCCATTCACTATAATATTTAAATATATTTCTATATGTAATTCATTAGATAATTCTGAAACATAAATAAAAGGAAAAAAATTTAAAGCCCTGGCCTGGACAAAACAAACAACAGCCACAAAAGACAAAACAAAACCAAAACAAATAAAAAACACTGATTCACTTCCTGGCGTTTTCACAAAACTCCACTATGACCTTGGGCAAACTGACAGAGGCAGAAAAGAAATATGACTGTCCCGTCCAACCTTCTGTTCATCACAGGTCATTGCTTCTGCCTGCTTTACCCCCAAACATTTGAATTATAGCTTTGGGTGAGCTAAGGAGTTATCTAACCTCGTGATGAAAAAAAATTGAAAAGCAGAAAAAAATAGAAGATGCCAACAGTGTGATCCATTTGCCTTGCAGTCAGGACTTGTGGTTTACTTCTGCTTTGAATTAACCTGACTTCCAGCAAGGAAGCAGAGCTGCCTTTTTGTGGGCTCTGCTAGACTTTTCAGTACCTCAGTGACTTACAGGTAAAATGGGGCTGATCACTGGGTTTTTACACTATATTTTATTTGAGTTGTCCCTGTACACCACAACCTCTACAGGGGAAATTTGGCTCCCACTCTCTGTACACTCCATGCCTTGCACAACAGCTTACACTGGACTTGGGGTGATTGATTGATTGATTGATTGACTGACTGATGTGTAGCATCTAAGTTACGACAGTGAGAAAGAACTTAATCAAGCAATAAACCCCAAAAATCTCTGTCTGAGGGAGGATCCTTCAGTTTTCTGCAGATCCGCAGAGCTCCTTGTTTGCCGCAGAACAGAAAACACTCCCTTTGCAGTGCGGGCACCGTACACCGAACTGTCGGCAGAGGGCAATGGCAGCTCACAGCTTGAAGCGGCTCCCGGGACCTGCGCCGGGGTGGTGCTGCCAGCCTTGTTTTCCTACTGGACTGCTCCCAGAGAATCAGCCCCTGGTTTATTCCGAACAGCATGTGGGAGAAAGTACCGCCGGGAGCCCCGCAAGTCAGGGGTCTAAGCTTTCTTCTCCCACCTTTGCATCCTCGCTGATCACATTGGAGGATCAGTTGCAATCTAATTCGAGACAGGCAACTTGGTAAAAAATTCCAGGGAGACCTTTGGAAGCAAGAGGAGACCCTGTTCTGCTTTAAGGAATACACCTGTGAGCAATACAGCTGTGTCTGGGCAGCTGGACCATTCAGCTGAGCACAGTTTGGGAAAGATTGTTCTGGCTTTCCTGGGGAGTCTTAATTTTAGATCCAAATGGGTCTGTGTAGTTTGGTAAGAGGTTCTGGATGGAACAAATGATTCAGAAAGACCTTCCAAGGAGGCTGTGTCAGCAAGCCAGGTAGAAGAAGTGAGTGAAGTGTGACAATCATGCCTTCATGCCTCAGGCTTTCAGGAACAGGATCCAGAAGATGGGCCTCCCAACCAGAGCTCAGCCAGCCAGAATCTCAGTGCTGCCTCTTCCACCCACCTTAACAGGTGAACTAAGTGGCATCATCTCTTCTCTCCATGACTCAGTTTCCCCAGCTGTAAAGGAAGTTCTAAAGTTCTGTGTGACACACTAAAAGCAGTGAATGATAAGAATTAATCAGCTGTGCTACTCACAGCTTGGTGATGAACTAATGTTCTTGTCACTGCTGGCCCAGAGTCTGCTGGGCAGAGAAAAAAGTGCTGAAGGTGTCAGTCCAGATGGAGTGTAAATGCCAAGGCACAGCAGGAGCTGTTGAAAAATAAAAATAGTCTTCTCCCAGCAGGAACAATATTCCAATTGCAATGCAGATATCCTACCAAGTCATTCCATCCCTGAGGCCAGGTGAGCACTCTGCAAGAGTCTGTGAAGCTAATCATTACACTGTTGTAAATATGAACAAATACAAATGCCAGGTGTCTCTATCCGAGCCTCAGTTTTACTCCTGGCTTCATGAAAAGTACTTAATGCATGACCACCTATCATGATACTTCTAGTCACTGGAATTTCAGGGAACACTGGTTATCAGCCAATCCTCCCCAGATTCCCATACTGCAGAAGAAGGATGGGGGGCACATTCACTGTTCAAAGCCACCACAGTGAGGGAAATCTACAACTTCAAACATGAAAAGAGCCAGTACAGTGGGCTGTGCTGGGGCAGCAGAGGAATTCAAACAAACAACATTGAACGACCAGCTCTGGAATGCAGTGAACTCAGCCAGGTCAACAAGAACATAGATAAGGTGGCATGTGGGGTCCAGCCCAGCCCAAACCTGCAGGAGCCCATGGCAATGGGGTACAGGTTATGCCAGCTTTGTGCCCAGCAGCTTCTGGACAACTCTCACCAGTGGGCTGAGTGGAAGATGTGATTTAACTGCTTTGTTAGTTTTCACTACAAAGGCTCCACTCAGACCAGTCAGTTGTGACTCAACACCTTTTCCACCAGACAGCCTCAGCCCTGCTGTGCAGGTGTGCAACCACAGAGCCAGGACAGGGGTGACCTGTGCTCTTGGCTTTGTTTTCTGCTACTTTTGAGCTTTCCCTGACTGGGAGAAGCTGGTTCAGGCAGGAGCCATTTCAGACTATGGCCATCTGTAGCCACAGATATTGAGCCATCACCAGTGACATCCCTAAAAGCAAACAACTGAAATTGCAAATGTTACCTCAGAGCGATAAGTAGCAGTAACAAACACCTGGCAAGACAGTATTTTAAGCCAAAAATGTGCTAAATAAATACTTTTGCAGCCTGTTTTGAATCTTCTCTTCAACAGAGTTAAAGTGTTGGTTTTAGAAAAAAATGTACAGAATATCAGTTTTAAGCAAAGGGTTTTTTTCTTCTTAATTATAAACAAATTTTTAAAAGTTTAAATGAAAGTTTATGCAAGTATTTCCATATAAATAATTTTTTTAAAAAACAAACCAAAACACTCTTTCATGTGGACAGAGAGTTCCTGTTAAGGCAGTGGTTGGTTGCATGGAGGATACAAAAATAGCTGGTAATGTAAGTGTATACGGGATGCCATTAAGAAATCAGGTGCTAATGAGACTGCTCGGACTGAATCACAACTGCCTGTGGCTATTCCATGACAGCTCTTCCAGGAGGTGTCTCCAGCAGCCATGAGTCAGATTCCTGCCTCTGCAGGAAACTCCCTACAGAGAAGCTGCCAGGTATGTCCTTAAAGGCAAAGGAACCAGGGTCTAATCAGGCTTTAGCACTTCCAACTGGAAGAACAGGTCACAGAGGCAGCTTGGAGTGTACAACAGCAGCCTGAGAAGTCTCTGTGCGCTGGCATGAGCAGGAATCAGCAGCACTGTAAAGGTACAACAGATGGCTGTGAGCCAGGTGTGTTCCTGTTGGTCCTTGAATTGATGTTGGTTCTGCCACTCTTGTGATCTTGAACACAGGCCTAGAGGACAGACTCTTCATTGCCTGAATTAAAATCTTGCCCTCAGTTACCCTAGGCAAGGTTAATGACTATAATTTATTAAAAGGTCTATAATGACTTGTTAAATGATGTTGAAAATGGTAGTTGCATGAAAACAAGTTACAAAGTGTCCTGATAAACAAAACGTTTGCCCTGTACTTGCTTTCAAATGGAACACAGCAGTTAAAAGTAACCCATTTGTCACTTTTGGGGGCCAAGAACAATGTATTAACTATATACATTTGCATCTACCATACACATCCAGGTGCCCTACACTGTTCTGTTTGTTGGTATCTCAAATACAACTGTGTGGTGGTTTCCTTCTCATCATCTGCATTCCATGGACTTGACAAGAACAGCACCTACAGCAGAGTCTGCATGGAAAGCACCAAATGAACCCACTGTGAACCACCTCTCCTTGCTGTGCCCCTCTAGCAATGTGCTCCCAGTGAAGCAGCATCATTCCTTGTGAGAACCAGGAAAGAATCCATAGGCAGTACCTCCCAAGAGGCAGGGCTGGCAGGAGAGGAAGGTGCACAGGTGACCTCACCTCTTCTGTCTGTACTGATGTTATTCATAAAACACTCTCATAGCTATTGAAGAAAGACTTGGTATTACAGACTGGCAATGTTTCTTTGGTATTTAGCATTTGCAAGGGCCCCAGCATGGCTGGAACTCAAAAAAGCCTCCAACGTTCAAATTATTTTCTCCTGCTCCCAGGGTCATTCTCTCTCCCTATCCTGTTGCTAATCTCCTGATATCCTGTGTCTGAAGCTCATGTTGCCAGCCAAAAATGATATCCAAGCCCAGTGCTAATTGTCTAAGCTCCTTCTATAGTTATAAAGAGGAAGAAAATCTTCAAAAGATCAAAAGCCCCAAAATTCTGGGAGGTAGAGATCTGCCTACCTGCAGCTGGCAGGGAATGGATGTCTCTGAGCACTTGACCTTCATCAGGGAACCAGTCAGGAGCTGGAGCCTGACACATTGTCCTGAGCATAGGAATATTTTCAAGAGTAGAACAGGAAGACTGTTGAAATCCATAGAAATTTTTAGAATAATCTTTTTTCATGTTATTTGCATTTATATGTAGTGACTTTGCACTTACTTAAGGGCCTGAATATTGCTCTTATCTTGATATAAGGCTAATTTGAATACTTCTTTTTTTCCTAATTTGGGAAGGCCTCTCCCATTCCAGTTTGAGAGGTGCACATGGTAGCAGTGTCCTGACCTCAACAGACTTGTTAGTGAAAGATCTGGTACTGGTTGTCCCACTGCCTCTGTCTTTGCACAGCATCAAGGAGGAAAAGGGACAAAAACCCAGCAGTAAAAAATGTGCTTTCATTCCTCACTTTCAAGGGTGATATTTCCTTTTTATGGAGAGATCTCTCAAATTATTTCCTATTGCCACCTGATATTTTTAATGGTACCTCCTTCCACCAAAAGAACAAGTTATTCTGTAAAAAAGCCAGTTCTTTGCCTCTGCCAGCTCCATGCAAGTACAAAATTACAAAGCACTCACTTAGATGAAGTGAATACTTCATTAAACAATTAAGCAATAAGGCAGAACAAAGGCTGTGGTTTCCAGGCCTCGTTCTGTAATTGTATCCTGGAGCATTAGGAGAACCAGTGCTGAAATACAGGGTTGCAATTTAGGTTAGGATTATCCTGTAATAGCCTTGTCCTCTGGGATTAGGGGCTTGCCACAATGGGGAATTATTTTATCCATCAATGGCAATGTAAAATACATGCTTTGTCCGTGAAGATCTGGAGGTGAGAGTTTCCATCCCTCTTTCCTCCTTTCACCTTCTTGTTGTAGTGCCTTGAGTAGAAGCTTTTATCTCTGCTTTTACTTTGTGAACCATGAAGGGTATCCCCCAATCCAGTTTTTATGGAGGTACAGTCACAGAACCCAAGTTCACAAGTAAATACCTGAGTGTCCCCACACAGACTGTGGACACTCTGAGGGACAGTGAGGAGGGAAAATGTGTGAGCCACTCTGTTGGACAAGGTTAAGTTTGTGCTGAAGTTTTCTGTTCACCTCATACAGCACGTGCAGCCACTGGACTGCCATGGAAAACTGAGAGGCTTGTGAAGAGATAAGGCAGAGGTGGGTTTCCATGGCTGATAAGCAGAGACTGTTTGGATTGCAGATGAAATTTAAATGTCTAAAGTCCATCTATGTTCTGCTACAGAAGTCTAAACCCCTTTCCCAATCTAGTAAAGGCCTGATTCAGCTCCTAATGAAATTACTGAGATTTGTTCCACTGACTTGAAGTTGACCCTGGGCAGAGCCCACAACCCCACCAAAATTCCTTTCCAGATTATCCTGAATGACAGTGGGAAGTCCTTCCCTCAAACATGATCTATAGGGAACCCCTCCATCCTGTTCTCCTTCTCCATAAACCATTCAGTCCTGCTGAAACAGAAAATACAGCTCAAATGCAAAATACAGCTTGCTGTATCACAGGACACCCCGTCCTTGGGAACTGGAATTAAGATCATCCAGGCACATAACATGGGCCAATGGAATACCATTAGAAGAATTAACTTTCAGTTCTAAAAGAAATCAAACCAAAAATTTTTAAAAAAAAAAAAGGGTAAATAAAAGAAAAAGAAAAAAGCACAAACTGTAAAACCCCACAATAATTTAAAAGGACAGGTTTATTTCCAAGTATATATACTTTGTGCTCTCTCAGAATAAATAATTTTCTGTATTTCTTTGATTCTAGTTGCACTTCTCCCCCTTGGAAATAATATGATTAATATTTAATGGAATTCAGTGACATATGTCCCCATTCCCCACAGAAAAATAAGTTGCATTAATTTCAAACTCACTGACACTGGAAAATAACCAGTTGTTTATACTCGTTGGGACATATGGGAGAACAACTTATCATTAAATGTCAGAAAACATATGTTTTAAGTAGCAGAAGCCAAGGAACAGCTATTAAAATCAGGCCACTTTTAACCAGATACTGCAACACCAGTAGAAAGCTGTCCCACCCCCCTCTAAACAAAACCCAGGAAAAGGAAGTATTTGCTCTCAGAGTAGGATCTGCTGAAGGAAAAGATGAAAGATTCAATCTAATAGAGGATTTAGGAACCGAAACTAGAATTCAAATGAAAGTGAGACACTAAGTGCCAAAAATACACCCCAGCTCCCTTTTCTCTCCCCCCAGGTGAACTGCAAAGCCTGAAGGCAGCACAACTCATTAGGGAACTTCCTCTTCCTCTGCAGCCTTCTCTTCATACCTGCAAATCTTGTCTCACCAGTGAGGTGCATTAACACCAGAAGTAAGGAGAGAGATTAGGTCTGAGTTCCTAGACAACTCACTAGTATGCCTGTGAGACCAGGCAAGGAGGAGGGACATGGCTTCATGGAAGGTGAAGCAGTAAGAAAACCACAAGAGACAATAGTGAGAATTCTGGGGAATGAGGGTAGGTCCTGAGGCACGGGTGGGGTGGGGGTGCTGGTGGAGGAGGCAGAGGGGACTGGGGACACTGACCAGGCCACTGCAAGGGGCAGATAAGGTACTGAAGAGGCAAGGGACAGCAGGGAATCTGCATATCCAGAGGGCAGAAGGAAGACTGTGAAGGCTGCCTGGAGAGATGTCAATAAATACAGCTCACAATGCCTCCAGCTCTGCTTCTGTACAGGCAAAGAACCACAGCAGCCTCAGGGCCATTTCTCAATTAATTTATAACATAACCTGGACATTAGATATTCTTCTGGCTTAATCACAAACAGGGTTAAAGGCGTTCCTAAAGAGTAGCAAATAAATACTGACTGTGTCTGCTCTCCATAGATCCTATCTTGACTGTTTTTCACAGCAAGTGATGGTATCTCAAGTGCTTGTCTAGGAAGTGCCCATCTAGAAGACTCCGTTGTCTCTGAACTACCAGACTGTTCAAACTCATCTCTCACTCTGCACACATGTACCCTGATCACCCAGGGGAGGGATGGAAGTTGCTCTCTACAGCTCAAAGATATTCCTGTCTCTACAGCAGTGGATCTGGTTTCAGATCTGTCTCCCTCTACCTAAATATTTTGTCCTACAGCAGTCAGTCCAAACCAAATACAAAAACACCTGAGTAAAAAAAAAAGATACAAGCACCTCCCAAAAATAATCACTGAATCATAGAACAGCCCAGGCTGGAAGTGACCTCAAAACATCATCAAGTCTAGTCTTCCATAGAGAAGGGAGCCTTGATGAGATTATGTAGCACCCTGTCCAGTCACATATTGAAAACCTCCATCTCTGCCTGGTTCCTTGGGGAGTTTGTTCCAGTGACTGACTGTTCTCACCATAAAAAATATTTTTCATATAAAGATGAAACCTCTCCTTGAGCAATTTGTACTCAGTTCCACTTGTCTTCTCCATGTGGCTCCTTGAGAAGAGAGAGCCTCCACTCTCTTTGTAGTCACCCTTTAAGTGCTGGAATACTCTGATAAGGTCTCCCCAAAGTCTTCTCCAGGCAGAAAAGACCTAACTGGTTTTGTCTGTCTTCACAGGGCAGGCTGTCCAGCCTTTTGATCATCTTGGTGGCCCTTCTTTGGACACTGTCCAATCTGACTGGTCTTGAATTGCATAGTCCAGGTCCAAACACAGTACTCCAGGTGTGGCCTGCCCTCTAATGGGTTCTTGGGCTATGTTGTCCCAGGTGCAGGACTTTGCCTCTTGTCTTGTTAAATAAACCTCATACAGCTCTTGCTAGTCCTCACTTCCAGCGCTTCCAGGTGTCTCTGCAAGACTGCTGTCACTTCTCACATGTCCACCTCACTACTCAGTTTAGTGTCCTCAACAAACTTGGGGAGGGAGCTTTCAATCTTATCTTGTTTGTTTTAAGCTGTTTCGCTACACAAACCTGCCTGACCACAAAACAAAAGCCACAGAGTTGGCAAGAGGGAGGCAGCAGTGACATCTGGGCTGGGATATCTGACTGCTACTGAGTCACAGGCAAAGCCCCAAGTTTTGGTTACTGTCAGTTTATCTCATTGCTTGGAAATGCATTCTGCCAGCTGGGCACTGAAAAGCAAGGAATGCTGTGACACTGAAGCCTTCCCTTGGCTCTGGCTGTAAGTGCCTAGCCAAAAAAAGGAAGTGGTCAATCAAAGGGAAAAGTTGTATGAATCAGTCCCAGAGCACATTTCATGTGGGATTACTGACTGTAAACAGTAATAGTGACCTGCTGTTGGTTCAGTACTTTGTACAACAAGCCATGCTCTTGTCTGGAGGTTTCCTATGGCCACTCTTATGCAAATAACAAGTCATGATAATACCATGTTTATCACAACACTAAGTCAACCATAATGACTGTAAATGTAACCTGACCTTCACTTTGGCTAAACCCTGCTTCTTTCATGGTTATCTCATATCTCAGTACATATTTATTTCCCTATTTTGTCTATCTGTTGCCTGTTCTTTTACTTTACATACACTGCCTCATACAAGGGCTCTGAACTTTAACCATGGAGCTTTCTAAGCCTACTGAAATTCAAGTAAAAAACAGATAGCTTCCCATCAGTCAGTGTTTTCTTTCTGACTGCTCCATTCTACTAATTCTTATCAAATCCAGGACACATAGGGAGAAAAAGAAAATACAGACCCAAAATGAAAACTTTTTGTGAAAAAAGTCCAAAGCAGGTTAATAAGATCCTCTTTGATCACAGTTGCTTAGTTCAGTGTGTCTACTCTCAGCTAATTGCAGTAGCAAATACAATAAGCACATTCTGTGAGAAGAAAGATGAATTTTGGCCTGTAACACAAGGCAAAGGAGACAGATTGGCGAGAGGAGTTTTATAAACATGGGCTTGTTCTTGTGGCTCTGTTTTGGGCAGCATTACCAGTGTAGTGACACTGACAGCTGGATGTGTCACCCTCCACTGAGGCTAGAGGATGATAGAGGAAATTAGAAACTCACATAAAATACTGTTTTGCTACATTAAGTAGCAACCAGAAATGTCAGTATCACATGTTAATTAATGATTAATGCTGGAGGAAGGAGATGCATACCTGACATATTTTTGAACTGGTATAACGAGTTTTCACCAAGCAGAGGAGGGAAGTTCTCTATAATACAAAGTAATGGGCTGTGTACTTGGAACTGTGCTCCATAAATTTCCCCACCTTCAGGACAGAATGTGTCAACACACAGCTGGTCTCCTAGAATAAACTTGGTGCCAGGATTAGTAATCAGTAATGTTGAAGAAAGAGGAAAGAGGGAAAAAAACATACAAATGATGATCAAAAGGACAAAAAAAGTCTTTTGGACTCACCTGGGGTAGAAAAACGTTGACAGGGCACATTTTTAATGTGAGACTACACCTGATACTACAAGGTGATCAGAGTAAATCAAGAAATAAAGAAAATAACACTGTGGAGCTGATAAAGCCCTGGAACTGTAAAATCTTCCTCAGAATGATGTCCTACTTAGTAAGAAGAACTTTAGCTCAGGCAGGTTGAATTATCATATAATACAGTGTAAAAATAATACATTGAAGTTATCTAACATTCCACCCTGATTAATCTAAAAGCACTCTCCCTCTGTGTACTGATGTTCCCACATTGGAAATCTGTAAAGTGCTTGCCTTTAAGTATATTCTTGAATTAAATGTTCCCAGAACAGAGATACTCTCGTTAGCTGGGGTGTCCATGCTGTATGCAATAGACACCACTCCCACTTTGCTCTGGATGAAATAAGGAGCTTTCCTTTCCTGTGCTCTTGTGTAACAGTTGTTACACAGGACAGGCATATGATCCCATACCAAGCTGTTGCCAGAGCCAAGAATAAAAGAGAAGGATGGGATTCATGTAGCCTAACATCAGCAAGCTCTAAACTGGGCCCCTAGTCAAGAGAGACACACAGGACTCTGGTCAGGCTTCACCACTACAACAACTAGAGACAGGTTTCCTCACAATGTGATTTGTCCATCCTGTCTTAAACTGGTGTAAAGTCCCTCTCTCTCTTGGCTGTAGAATGACCAAACAGCTTAGATTAGGCACCAGCTTTAACATAACCAAAAATTACATAACTGAAATCTTAATCATTTGCTTTCTTCCCGAACATTGCTCCTGTAGCTTTGGAGAACACTTGAAAAAAAAAGTTACAGACTGGGACTGGTCTTACCTTGTCAACCCTCACTGACCTACATTGTACAATTCCCCCTTCCTGGTTCTGTTACACCATTTGTTTGGGTAGGGCCACATCTTTTTGAAACAATTCCACCTTCCACACTTAGAGGTACTTCTTGAGTTAGGAATATTTCAGTCACTACAGCATGGGTGAAAAATAATGATTTCTGAGAGCAGCTTGAAATTTTTACAGCATAATATAAGTCAAACTGTTAATTTGCTGGCTGCAGTGGTCTTGCACAATGAAGAAGGGAGAGGACACAATCACCTGATAAACACCTGTGACTGTGACAATATATTAGTAATAAATAAGACTACAAATAGGCAATATTTGTTATTGAGCTCTTAAGTATATGGGTGGCACAGATTAACAAGGCATGTAAACCTTTTCCCCACTGAGGAAGCAGACTCAGGCAGTGTTGACAGTCATCTTCTCTTTTACCTTCACCATTTCCCAGTAGTTTAGTGGAGGGACAAGCCCTTCAGACACCAGATCCAACACAACTTACACCTCACAGAATCATAGAACGGTTTGAGCTGGAAGGAAGGCTGGAAGATCATCCAGTTCCAACCCACCTTCAACTAGACCAGGTTGCTCAGAGCCGCATCCAGCCTGGCCTTCAACACTTCCAGGGTTGGGGCATCCACAACTTCCCTGAGCGTGATGGGGGCAAGGTTTTACCTCAGGGTTCTCTGAGGCAGCTAAAGGTGTCACTGTCCCCTCTCTGCCCTCACAGGGTGGCTGTGGAGACCCATGTCCCCCACACATTGAGGGACAAAGAATCACAGAATCGGTCAGGTTGGGAGTGATCACAGTGGTGAAGCACAGGATTTTGTCCAGACAGTTCTGGAATATATCTGGTGAGGGAGACTCCACACCCTCTCTGGGCAACCTGTTCTGGTGCTCAGTCACTACACAGGACAGAAATTCTTCCTCACGTTCAGGTGGAAGTTCCTGGGCATCAGTTTCTGCTCTTTGCCTCTTGTCCTACAGGGTGGCACTACCGAGCAGAGCCTGATCCATCCTCTGACATCCTCCTTTTAGGTACTGACAGACATTGATGAGGTCCCATCTCAGTCGCCTCTTGCCGAGGCTGATCAGGCCCATCTCCCTCTTTCCCCACAAGTGAGATTCTCCAGACCCTTGACGAACTTCGTAGCTCCAACACACTGAGCTCCGCTCCTGGGGCAGCTCCTCTCCTGGGCTGCTGCCCTGCCGTAGCCGCCTTTCAGAAGGGCAGACTGCCGCCCTCACGCCCTGCCCCGAGCGCCGGGACTAAGGCGGCGGTGCCGCCCGGGCGAGGCGGAGCCGGGCCGGGCTGAGCCACCGCCCGGCCGCTTTATCCTCCCGCCGTGGGTGGCGGCCGGCGCAGTGCGCATGAGTTCGGAGCGGCAGCTCGGCGGAGCCCGTGGCGCTGCTCCGGCCACCTGCCCGCCCTCCACTTGGGCTCGTTCCGCCCTGGGCTGGGAGAGGCGCGGACCCCAAAGCCGGTGAGTGCCGCCCCTCCTCGGGGGGCTCCCCTCGCCCTGCGCGGGCTCTCGGCTGAGGGGGTTTTCGCTCTCCCGGGCTCCCGGCTGAGGGGGTTTTCGCTCCCCCGGGCTCGTCCCCGCCGGGTCTCGGGTCCGCTGGCGTGAGGGGGTGAGCTCCGCCTGTCCCCGGCTCGGTCTCACTGCGGGGAGAGGCCGCGGAGCTGCGCGCCCCTGCCAGCCCGCCACGGGAATGGTTCGGCGTTGCTCTTATTACTCACTAATGGATTTTTAATTATTCTTCCCTCCTGTTCTAAGAGCAGCGGCGGCCAGGACGCCGGGCACTGCGCGGGCTCTGGGTGGCGGGCGGGACTGGGGACGGGGACCGGCACAGCCCCGTAGAGCAGCTTTGGGCTTGCCTTAGTTGTGGTATGCAGGCGGGGAGGAGAAAAACTATCAGCAAACTGCTGCCCTGCCGTGTGTGAGGCTTGGCTTCCCACTATTGAGCTGTTACGAATTTTTTTACCCCTGTAGATTTCTTGTTCTTCCGTAGAATAACGTAAAATTTGCTTCTGCTTATCGGCAGCTTTAAGAAAATATATTTAAGTAAAGGTTTCATACCTGTAAAACTTTGATGTATGCTGTTCCTGCCTGACTAAGGGTGATGAGGAACAGCTGCCTTGTCCCTTCTCTTTGCTTTCCGACTGTCTGCAATTTAGGGTTTCCATTGGAAAAGCTGTTGGTGTAAACAGTAGCAGATTCTAGCCCAGGATACTTTTTTCCCCTTCTCCCTGTCAGGTGCCTTTTCCATCTGGAGGTGGTAAGTGTGAGATGGCTGGTGCTTCTTAAGATCTTAATCTTAGGTGGTTCGGGTGAGGTTTAGTGCATGTAAGGAGAAAGCACAGCCTTAAAAACACTCTCGGGATTTTCAGTAATCCAGGATCTCAGGGGCATGTTTCCTGAATAGTTTTTGTTTTAGTGTGGCAGCGAGAGGAGCTTGCTGGAAGTGGAGCTCTCGTGCTTGGTCCTGTGCATGGGTGTAGCAAGAGATGATTCCAAGCATGCAGATGAAGTAGGAAAGAGATAAGACAGCCTCTTCTGAATTTTTCCAAACATTTTCCAAGGATTTTAAGCTGTAACAAGTATCAGAAATGTAACAGTTATTTCCTTTCCCCTCCCTTTTATGAAAGGCACAGAAGGAAAGGCTTCTTTCTAAACCCTAAAGCATAAGTCTTAGCTTTAAAAGCTTTTGCAATTTCTGGCTTATGCTAATAAAAAGGTATTATTTTAAGACTTTGACACAGATCCTTGACTAATGCAGCATTGTAGATGGCGTGCCTTGTACAAGTACTACTTTAAAGAATTATGATTGTGGCTTTTCTCCTTCCTTTGCAGGAATTACTGTTGTATAAGGGGGAAGCTGATGTTTAAACAATAAAAGGAGAAAAAAATAATGCCTACTTGGGTCTCTAAGAAATGAAGATTTTACTTATTTCTCAGAAATAGAATAGATTTTCCCAGCAATGCCTTTCTTACTAAGGATTTGTTTGGGGGTTTTGCTATAGGGAGTGAATGAGTAGAATGAAGGTTTATGACTAGAAGTGCAAGTAGTGCCTGGCATTAGAAAGGAACAGGGGGATTTCTGTATTGCATCTCTATTTTGTCAGTAGTAAAACTCTTCTCATCCTGTTAGTTATAGCTGCTTTTTCTTTGCATGCCTCTGAGAGAAATATTAACCAAGAATGTTGGCAGACGGATTGCTGGTTGGATATAGTAACTGGAACAACTTAACTTCTGAGCAGTTGACAAGTCTCAGGCTGACTGACCTTCTGAAATACTGGAGCATGAAAATAAATGAGCATATGAATGTGGCTTTCAAAGCCAGCCAGACAGGCTGTTACTGTTACCAATTCCTCCCTCCTCCTTTTTTTTTTTAATTAAAAAATAAAAGCAAGTGATTTTAATTTCCAGTGTAACTAACTGCTTAAACATATTCTTTTCAATGGGGTGTGTATGGATGATCCCTGTACCAAGTAAAGTCCAGGCCCAAGACTCTACTGCTCTGTTTTGCCAGTGCTGTTTTCAGCTTTGTTTACCTTGGGCAGGCAGACCTTTATGTACTTACATAGGAATGAAGTGTCCAAAATTAGTTAATTTTTAAAGTAAACACCCATGCTTTGTGCTTCAGACGTCCTCTGCTTTCTTCCCCACACCAGCACAGCAGTCACAAAAAGAAACATATGAGAGCAGCCTAAAATCCAGTTGTGAGACTGTGACACGGCTGTACTGGGGCTGAAAATTGTCTTGCTATCCTAAATACTGTGTAAAACAGGATTTGGCTCACCATTGCTATGACTGTAGCAGCAGTTACATAATGAAACCCTAAACCCCAGCAATGCTGCACCTGTAACAAGACAGAAGTTGACTAATTACAGAGGCGTCTGTGCCTGAAATTGTTTATGTACACTTCATGGTTTTAAAGTGTTGGCTGTCACAGATAGCACCACCCTGATGTTAACAGTGGAGATTTAAAAAGAGTAACTTGAAAAGAATGGGACGCTTTCCTTGTAGAAATTTGCATAAGGCAAATTGAAGTCAGAGGAGAGCTCAGCCATCACCTGGATGTTTAAAGCCCCATGTAGGACTAGAGAGGCAGCTCTGGGTATCACACGTAGTTCTCCCACTGAGCAGCTACTGGTCATCAAATCTCAACTGGAGAGTACCAGTGAGAGCCTCATCGTTATCCTTAGGTAAGACCTTAATCTACAGAAAAGTAACTACTTGTCACTGGCTGTAGTTTTATTTTTAGTTGGGGCAGGAAGCAAGTCTGTCACTCTGATCAAGTGGGAAATGTGAGCACTTCAGGGATCTTTGATGGTTTAATGCACAATGTTGTATAGGAGCCTTTGCCACTGGCCTTCATTTTGGGCAACAAGATTCAGCTGATGCTGTTGCTGATGTAGTGAACTGGTAACAGAGTTTATTTGCAAGGAAAAAGGCAAAGATGTGTGGGCACATGCGTCACAGATGCCTTTTTATACCCCAGTAAATTCTGTCTTGAGGGTGGACCAATGTGCTTAGCATCATCAAATGCTGCACTGGTATTCCACTGCCTTAAAAGAAGAAGCATTTCCCAAACACTGTGGAGAGGAGTTTGAGGCAGTGATGAGCTATGCTCTTTTGCTGTCTTGGTTATATGCAACAAAGTCTCTAAACCACAGGGTCTCAAAACAGTAAAAAGGATGTTCTTGAAAATCTAGAAAGACCAGTTAAGAATGAAGCACAGTATGGAATCCTCATTTTCTGGTATGATCAGGCTTGGATTAAAGTGGTCAAAGGTGTGACCTTAAGCATTGTTTCTGAGCAAAGCATGATTTGGAGAATTCAGTGTAGCAATTGAATTATTACTTGGGTAATGAAAATGCTGGTTTGTGATTGTTTCCTTTCTTTTTAAGTGGTTGCTGCATTTAATTTGCGATCCAATTCGCTGAACCATTTAAGCGTGTGATGGAATGTCCTAGTGAAGTCAGACAGATTTCAGTTTTACTGAATTGGTGCCTTGCCCAATTCATGGCAAGTGCTTTCAAAAATGTATGTACACAGGATTAGTTATTTCACTGTTGGCAGCTTTAACAAATTCTGGTGTGAGTTGTATGAATGACATTCAGTGTGTTTCTTGAGGCTCCAGCTTCCACATTTAGCGGACTGAGAGAATCTTTGTTTTTAGCTCTGAAACTAACGGATTTTGTAGCTCCCCAGCCTGTAAAGGAAAGTTTTAATTGTCACAAGTGTGCCACAGAAACCAGAAAGTTTAAACCAAAATATTGGTGTTACATACATTGAATTCTGGGAGACTTGTGTGGTTGTTGTCACTCTACAATTACTTTGATGTAGTTGCATATCTGTCATGGGCTGCCATGAGAGCCCCTTGAGTTCACACTTGGCTAAACATTGTTCAGTCCTGCTTGTCACCTGTTCTGCAAATCAATATTGATGTCCAAGGAAGTGTCTGTAAAAATGCTGTTGGCCTGGCTCTTATTTAGCAGACCTTACTGTCATGGATTCTGTGTATTTTTTTGTTCTTTTTCTATTAATGGTCAGCATTTCTATTTGTCTCACCATACTGTGCTGACAGTCCCTCTCTAAACAAGGGCAGGAATGTTTCCAGGTTGCTGGATGTTAAATAGCCATGACTGTTTTGAACACACAGGATTTTTCATGGGCAGATAAAGACTGTGAATCATACTCAATGTTATCACAAGCTTCTACACTTATGATACAGAGAAGAAAAGTCAGAATATAACCATGTTGGCCAGTTTTGGTTTACCTTGGTTCCTAAACATCATGTTGTCTGTTGTTACAGCAGTTTTGTTTTATTTCTTTCTGTAAGAACAGCTTATAAATTTACCGTCTGATTCTGTGGGGTTTTTATGTGCTCAGCAAAATCTCATCAGTTTATCCCGTCTGATTATTCCTGGAATCAGTCAATTTGCCTGTGAGGTTTGGCCTCTGGAGGCAGTACTGTTACTTAGTCTAGTCTTCTACCAGAAAGCTTCATTCTTACTGTATATCACAAGGGTAGGGTTACCCCTAAAGCTCAAGGATTTACTCAGTATTTCACATCCTGAAGGAGGTAAGAAGAATTCAGTTGCTGATAGCCCTGTTCAGAAGGAGGAAATGTGTCCGCATAACTAACCATCAGTTAGTTTTGAGGGGTTTGGAACAGCAGTGGCTCAGTGAAGACATGTCATGAGCCAACTGGTTTTGTTCAGCTCTGGTCTTGTACAGCTGGTTCAGAGGTATGTTGTAGGAGCACTTAATACAAGGAAAAATTCATGAGGTTATTAGACACAAATACCTGACCTGTTTTGGGAAGCCCTGTGGTCTCCTGACCACAGCATGCAGGAATCTGAATGAATTCATGCTCTCCTTTGTCTTGTTTTACTGCTCTGCTGCCAACTGTCAGAGGCTGATAAAGGTCTCCAGTCTGCCCCTGTACCACCATTTTTATAAAACCCATCCCATGGTAACACTTCTAATGACCACAGAGTGTTTCCAGATGTTTTTTTCCAGATGGTTAACTCTCCAAACTCAACCACCACCATGAGTGCAAGGTGACTGACAGTGTGTGCAGAGCTGAGTGTGTGCATTGCTGTGTCTGTGCACAGCTGACAGATTAAAGCAACCTTGAACTTCACTGGCCTCTTCTGTTTCAGTTGAATCCCTGAAAAAGAGCTGGTTAAGAACAAAGGCAAAGTCTGTGTGATGCTCAGAGTACAATGAGGCTTAGAAATCTATCGTGAGAAATGTTTCGTGCAAAGAGTGTTCTAGAAATTGTATGTATAGTGAAAGGGACAGCCTGATCTTGTGCCCTTTTAAAAATGCATGATAATTTTCTAAAAATTGTCAACTCACCTTAAGTATATTGTGCAGTTAATGGCCTGGTGCTGTCTGCTGACTTTTGGCTCCTGGCTTACGTAGCAGTTGATTTTTAGAATTTAAATGTCTTGCACTTTTGTGGGATTGATCTTTTTGCCTATTAAGCTAGTCTTCAAACAGGATTGTTAATAAAAAATTCTTTCAATCTCCTGCTACTATAGAAACAGTCCCTTGTAAATGCTAACATTGGGCTTCAGTGAAGAAGTAACCTTAGTCAGCAAAACTGTAAAAATATCCTTTTTGAAAGGACAGACCGCACTTTATCTTTGATGGCAACTTAATACATTCTCTCTGACTTACTTGCCTCTGTCAAAGAAAAATTAAATCTTTGGAGGTGAAATTTAGTGCCAACTTCAGAATCTTTCAATTTCCTCCTTCTACTCTCTAAAAACATGCATGATATGTGACTTGTATTGTTTTAAATATCTCATGAAAGCTATCTCTAGTGTACCCAAGAAGTGATCACTTCAGATGATAGAATCACATCTGCCCTAAGATGCATTTCTGGTTTAATATCTGGGATCCTCTCTCCAAATAGTACTGTTCCTGTCACACTTCTGTGCTCCTGTGTCATGGTCTGATATTTTTTTTGGTACAGGCACACATCTCTTAAGCCAAGCTAAAAAATACCCAGCTGCAATGACTGAACAACAAATCCCATTGTGAGCAACTTTCATATTTAATGCATCTCTGAAGGTCAGGAGGAACAGCTGCCTGTTGTCCTGCTGTTCCTTCTCTCTGAGCAAGGTTACCTTATTTTGAACCCTGCTTGTTACCTTGGTAATCCTACTGAAACAGACAGTGGGGTCTGCAAATTCACTAGATCCTTGACTATTTCTATCTTAAACTTATAAAGTCTTTCGCTTAATAGAGATGACATGCAGAGAGTGAGAGGACTTCAGTGCTAACCATGGTTAGGAGAGGAATTTGTCTGTAAAATATGCTGTATGTATTGCAGCAGTGCTGGGCAGCCTCTCATCAGCTCTAGCTGCTCTAGACACTGTACAAAGGTGTAGGAGTTTCTCAAAGCATAAAGAACACAGCAAAGGGGAGAAGAAATAATGGATATGAATGGATTATGATTTTATTTACCTGTACCTTTGATGTGTTAAAGATGATGTAAAAGGTAGAAGGGGAAAAAATCTTCCCCCACACATTTCTGCAGGCTCACAGACCATTGCACAGCTCCCAGGCTTTTCTGAAATGAGTAAAACTCCCAAAGAAGCCACAGCTTCCAACACAAAAGCAGGACCAGTGCTGTAACGTTTGATACTGGCTCTTGTGTGGGCGGCTCTCTGAACCAGTTGCACTCACGGCCTTTAGTCATTGTTCAGGAGCTTTGTGAAACATCTGAACTGCAGCTCCAGAATGAGTAATGGGAGCTTGCTGGGAGCAGAGTTATTTGTTATTATTTAGAATTTGTGGCTTTAATGGTTATTGCTGCTGAATCTGAGTGTTCTTGCTGTCCTGAATGCAGATAGCCTACCATGAACTTAGTTCTGGTTAAACTGAGGTATTGCTGTTGGAGAAAGCAGAACAATACTCTTAAATACTTCTCCCTCAAAACCTGGGCGTCTTGATTTGTTTCTTGGTAACATTGATTAATATCTCCTCCTGGTTAGTCTTTAAATGTGGGTTTTATTTGTGATATCTATTGTAATCTGCAGCAGTGACCTCTCATAATATAGTCCATAAAACGTTCATAGTTTTGAGTGTAGCTCTAGAAATCTCCCAGTTGTCTGTAGCATCTCTGAGAGACTGAACAAGCATGGCATATTCAGTTTATATTGGGGGCACTTGGGTAAAAATTTGGTGCTGCAGCTTAAAAGTGCTGAAGAGAAATAACATTTGCCTTGTGTTGAATGTCAGTAGAAGTACTCACCTCTTGCTGGTCTCTCTTTTCCATCTGAACATCACCTTGACAGTCACAGGATGGAATCTGAAGTCAGTGTGAGTGTTCTGTGAATTTCAGAAGTGTCAAGATGCTCTGATAGTCTTGCCTTCTAAAAATTATGTATGTATTTGTGTGTGTTTGTTCAAGTGTAGGATTTCAAAGGAGTCAAGATTTTCACTGATAATGTTGGCTTCCAAAAATTGCATATATTTTCTTGTGTGGATGTGTTTGTGTGTGGCTTTTCTGCACCACAGGGTTTGTTGTAGATGGAGCTGCTGTTGCAGGATATGTTCTGTGCTTGGGCTGCTGTTTTCCTGTTTAGCTTTCTGCAGCAGCCAAAGGTACAGCAGCTGCCTCAGTGCTCCTGTGTCTGCCTGTCCTGAAAGTTTGAAAACCAGAACCATGAGCATGTTTTCACCTCTCTGGGCATCACTTAAAGCCTGTTATCCTGAGGATGCATTGTATCCTTGATAGCTAAAGTTCTTAATAGAAGAAAAGGAAGAATGCTCTTTTTTGTGTAAAAGTAAGGCTAAATTTGATCATTAGACCTAATGTTCATAAGAAGGGCTATGAGATGTTTTTGTTATGGCAACCCAGTGCTCTGGATTGTGGATGTGCTTCCAAGACTTGCTGGACTGCAGCCTAGCTACATTGTGTGGGAGCTTTCCCACAGGACACGTTGGTGCTGCGGCACAGGCGAGGCACCTCTGGTAATGTCATAGCCCTCTCCTGGGAGGAGGGATCAGCGGGATGGAATTGTTGCTCAGTATTGGCAGATGTTATCTCACTGCTATGAAACACTAATCAGCTTACCAGAAGGCTCTGGTTTCTCAGCCCTCAGCCCACTGCTGTGGGGAGCAAGGAGAAGTAATCCGATTGAATTGGAAATGCAGGCTTGACTTTGCTTCTTGTGTCGCCTCTTGAGCCATAATAAAGGGAGAAGCACTTGGGAAGCAGGAGCACCTCATTTAATTTGTGCAGTGTCAGGGGAATGGTGTCCATTTCCCAGCTGGTTGCATATAATGTGGCACCTCAGAACCAGCTGTTTTGAGGGATGTGTCACTGCTGTCCATGGGTCACAGGCAGGCTGAGTGAAAAGATGGACTGTTAGCAAGCCAGGCAATTTCTCATTGCAAAGGGTGGTTTAATGTATTGCAGTGAGAAATGATCAAGTTCTATGTTTTGCCTACCCGTCATGCCGTTAGTGCACTAAGATGACTTTTGTGTTTGTGTCCTTGAGAATAAAAGAAGAAGTTCTGCCAGAGTGTTTTGGGAGATGACGACAGTTCAGTGGTTTTACAGAACTGGGCACTGGGAAAGCTCAAAAAACTGAGGGCTTTTCCTCCAGTGAGTGCTGGTGCATATGTCTGTTTCAGTAAGCATCTTCCAAATGTACAAGTACTGTTTCTTCATGGCTGAGTGAAATAAAAGCTCTTGAAGCTTTCAAATGCAATTTGTAATGCGTTGGTGCAAAAATGGCATCGAGTTCTGCTCATGGATCTTTCACCAGAAGCAGGTGGCATAGAGCTGCTTCAGTAGCACGAATTAACTGCAGCAGTGTTAGGAAATGAATGGGGTTCTGTTTCCCTCATGTGATCCCGTAAATAGAATTCTTGTTTAAAACCAAATACAGGTAAAGGTACTTGAGCTGTGCCAGTTGGTATCTCAGCCAGTGGGATTTTATTACTGTTAATGATGTGCCATAATGGAAAACACAAATTGAATTGAAATTGTAGGACAAGGACATATGCAGGGTCCTTGCTTCTAACTGTCTGTAGACATCTGCTTTGGGAGCACAAGAGATGGGGTACAGAACCTTTCTATGTTGGATGTTAGTCATCTTTTTAAACAGAACCAGTTTTTTAAAAGATGCCCATAAAGCAGTAGATGTGTTTCAGGGCATAAAGATATGCCCTTCATTAACTGGTGTGGGATCTTTTTTTTGCCATTTATTTTCCATTCCTTTCCAAGTCTTCTAACAAGCAGATTTAACCCCATACCATATTGTTCTCTGTTTCCAGACATGAATAAAGCAAGCAGCCCCACGTAACACACCGATGGCATTCTGTGCTGCGTCGGGATCAATAAGTCAAGAAGGTGTGATGCCTAGGAATCTCCTGGTGGATTCTCCTGAAATGGCATCTGAAATCTCTCCAGAGCACACACATGGGAGCATGGAAAGGGCTGGCAGTGTGGATAATCATGGCAGCCAAGCTAGGTGCAGAAATCTTGCCTTGGTAAGTGTTTAATGAGCCTTGTGCTTAGTGATACAGATTACATTAATAGCTCTGTCCCACATCACGTGATTTTCATTTTATTAAGATTGATTTTTGCCATTTCTAATCCTAAGTGGCTGCTGGTGTTGTCTCAGTTGTTAAACTCAAAGGCCAGAAATAACTTCTCAGTTTTGGTGTAACAGCTTGTTATTCTGGTCTGATTGTCTCTGAGAGCTTGGAGAGTGCTTCTCTCCAGCCCTTCCTCCCAGAGAAGCAGGAGTGTCAGTAAGGGCTGCTCTGCCTTTGCTTTCTTAAATAGCTCATAAAGAAATTTAAGGACAGTAGTTGTTCTACGCACTGCTTTTTGCTTAATCTCTTTGTTGACACTCCTGAATAAAGGTCTCAGCTTATTCCACCTTAATTAGATGAGTAACAAATAATGTCACCATAAACAAAGCTGTGCTTGCATTAGTGAGTATGAGTGTGTGGCCATTTAAATCGTGAGTGAGTAACTGAGGGAGTAGGATGCACTTCTGCATTCTTCCCAATTAGCAGAGTGAATCAGGAAGTCAACAGTACACTTTGTTCTGTGACAATGTAAGCCTAGAAAGCACAGGTATGGTTCCTTCCATATTTTTTTAATCATCCCAACCATTTGAAAAGCATCAGTTTTTAATTGAGGAAGGAGCACTCCGGCAAACATGCTTGCCCTAAGTGGAAATTTTAATCTCTTGTCTTGCCTTAAATATGGAATTGGGCTTTCTGTCTCTTTCCCTCTGCCCTCCCTGGCAGTTTACTTTTAATGTGGTAGTTTTCTGTGAAAGAGTAAGTGGCAAAACCTGTATTTATCTGTATACCTCAGACACACTCATGGTTTTGTGCTACTTTGTGAGCTTTCTGGCACCTGGAGAAAAATTCGAATGCAGGTCCTTTTTTTGTTGTTTCTACTGGAAATACTTACTGTTAATATGACGCTGTATCCTTCAGCTTGTGTTGCTAGTTAAAACACAAAACAAGTTTGACAAAATTGAGTTCCTTAACTGTTTGTGATCTGTTCTAGAAAAAAGTTGTGAAGAGTCAGGGTGGGAGAGGTTAAGTACATCATTTGAACTCATGAAGTTCCTCATGAACAGGAAGTTAGTGTATGTTGTTTGTTTTATGAAAGCTAGTTGAATTTTAGAGAATTACAGTTGAAGTAGTATTTTGCTAGATAATTACAACTTAATTTTATACAGAATTGCAAGTTAATTTTGCTTATTATTCTGCCACTAGTTTCCAGGTTAACACAGTAGCAGTCAATCATGTTTCCTTGGGTTTTATTCTTAGCTGCAGTAGCAGGCATGAGACTAGACATTTGAAAAAATCAGTATTGAATAACAAAGCAATGTATAAATCAGTCTGTTTGTACAGTCTCATCCTGGGTCTGCTGTGTCAGAAAATGACGTAAATTCCCTTAGTCCGACTAGATCCTGCCATGTGATAACCCATATGATGATGCATCAGCTAGAATTGGAATCCCTTCCTACTCTGTAATGCAGCCATTTATAGATGGAGTAAAAGTTAGCTGCAGGCTTAGGCAATTCCCATCAGACATGTGAATTAGCAGTTCACAGAGCCTTTCATTTGTCTTCTTTGAGTTTGTGCATGAAGACAGTGAATTGTGTGCCAACAAATTTAATTGGGATGCCACAGATCCCCTTCCATGATTTTTCTTCCAGCAAAGTAGTAGGTGGCATGTCCAATAAGGCTGACAACTTGCAAGTGTGGACTAACAGGCTGGACAATATAAACTCTTCTCAATTCAAGCATAATTTCAGTTTCTCAATTTAAGAAGGGGTCTATGTTAAACTGAATGTGAAGGAAATTCTGCCTAATTGCTGGAACATCTTCCTAGAGACATTATCTTCTTGCTTCAGTAGTTTTGTTATGAAAGTTCAGAAGATGCAGAAGCTTTGATGGCCTAATGAGAGTAAAGGGATAGATAACTTGGCGTAGACAAAGAATTTCTGTTACGCCATTTTTGAGAAAGGTGGGGATGTATTTTCAGGCATGCTGGACCTTCACTGGACCCTGAAACAGAAGCAACTAAATACCTAACTGCCTCTTCATTTATCACTTTCCTGGGTCTGTTCACCTAGAGAGATGGCAAGAAAGGTCAGGGTTGGCTTTGATTTTTTTGGTTTTTGTAATGGCATTGCAAAGGAAAGAAGTGTGACAGTGCTTCTTATGACAGGCTCGTGCTGCTCCAGGTTTCTTCCTACTTGATTGTAAAAAAACAGGCTCTTAAGCTTCTCAGTGTCAAACTGCATTAGTTACTAAATATAACCTTTGTATTGCATCTGTGGAATCCAAACAAACCCAGGGATGTGATAATAGGGACAAACACTTGGACTGGTTTTAGCCTTTGCTGGCTGCTCACAGCTGGTTTGGCTGACTCCTGGCTGGTCCTGCATCCTGTGTGTCTGTGCTGGCATTGCTTGCTGGGAACTGGTCGTCAGTTTAGGAATGACTAGGAGGTGGACATCAATTGCCATGTGCTAAAAAGGTCTTAAAAATCTGTATGTGGGATCCTTCCCAGTCAGCTCTTGTCACTTCAGTTTAATTTTGCCAGATTTCTCAGTTTCTCTTACCTATATAGTGATGTTTCCAGTTATCTTTGATAACTGCAGGCCTCTAAGCCAAATCTGTTTTTTTAAATGGAAAGCAAGATGCTGCCTTGATTTTTAGGAGTATTTCCATGGAAATTATAGATGTTCAGGTCCGGACTTACTCTGCCAAATCTGTCACAGCAGGTTGAGTTGAGATGGGAGAAATGTATGCCTTGATATCTTCATCTCACATGAATGTTAGTAACCATAAAAGCTGTTATATGTGAGGACTAATTTGCACATATATTTTGGTTTCTTTGTTAAAAAGAGGTATCCATACATCTGCTTGAGAGAAGTGTATTTTCTCAATGCATGGAATCGGTTGCACTTACCCAAGGCTGAGGGCAAACAAAACCACTCTGTTCTTGGCAATTCTAGCTTCCAAAACCCAGTTTGTAATGACACTGCCAGACATGTGATGTAAGAATTAACTTGCCATGAAATAGTTGCAGCAATTTAAGGACACTTAATTTGAAGATAAAACTAGGTCTTGGGGTTTTTTTTGAAGCAATTTGCCTTGTTCCATTGACTGAATAGGCACAGACCAGCTTCTTAAAGCCAATCCTTCTTTTAGTGCTTCTCTCTGATCATTGGACTGGGCATCTATTCTCAGCCATGAGTAACTGCTTTAGTTTCTCAGTGTGAATAATGTTCTAGGACAATTGTGCTACCTGTGAAAACCATGGCAGAGGTGCTGGTTGTACCTGAAGTGAGCTGTGCTAATTGAAACTGGACTATAATAAGCTGTGTCAGTGCCTTGGATCTGTTGCTACAACTTCAGTACTTACCTTCTGTATCTGAACATGTCTTACTGAGTGATAGCTTTGAGGGGTAGCCAGTTCTTGTTATTCTTGGTGGATCACACTGTGGTTTTTTGGTTTTTTTGCCTTTGGGTCAGATAGATCCTTGTTTAATGCCACAGTTCACCACCACTCTTTTTGGGGCATTGGTGACCTCTAGAATTTGTTCAAGTGACTGTTACGTTTGATCACTAATCAAATGGCTTAAACTGGGAGAGGCCATGACTCTAAAGAGATTTGGCTTGTTATGATTGTTATTTCTTCAAACAAGCTTCCTCTCCGGCTCTAACAAGACTTCACAGCCAGTGACTGAAGATGGTTTGTCACTCATGGATCCCTTGTATAGTACAGATGACATTCTGAACATTGGTTACATAGACATGAAGAGCAACTATGCTGTGAGTAGGCTGAGCTGGCTCAATGTTTTGTTTCACACACTCAGCCATTTAACTCAGTGGTGACGTGGTTGTTTTGTAGTTATGGTGTCTCTTGTAGCCTAAAAATTTGTTGTTATGATCCTTATCTTTTTTTGATCTGTACAGATAATTCAGATGCAACAAACTTGGCATTCTAAGTGCACCATGTTGGTATCTCTTTACCTCAACCTCCCTCAAGAGAATCCACTGGGAATCTAGTGTGGATTTAGGGGTTCTGGAAGAGGACAGATTGTGTGTCTGTTAGCCCCCTGCCACCTTTATTCCTCACAATGTGAATGAATCTTGTGATGCTGAGCTGCACTTCAGGTGCATTCAAGGGAAAGTCCTGAGAAAGACTCCTTTCGTAAAATTAATGTATTTTTCTCCCTTGACACTGATACTCCACAGGTTTTACTGTACTAGAAGACCTTTAACCGTGTCCAAGGACTTTGCCAAATAACAATACACAAGAAAATGAGAAGAATTTTTGACTGTTTGCTTTGTATGGATACAGCTGCCCTGGGGCAGGTGGAAGCCATTCCTTACAGGGTGTGGAGAGAGCTATGCTATGCTTCATCCATTTTAAACTGATGTTAGTACAACCTGGAAGCAGCGTGCCTTAGAGAAATAAGAGCCTGACTCCTAGCAAGGTATGATCTTGCTGTAAAATGTGCTAGTGAGACTATAGATCCTGAAGGCAGTTTGGGCTCTGTGCACAAACTGTATCATTGTGCTTCAAAGCAGGATCTGGTAGATACAGATTATTCAAGCAGGTGGGCAAATCTGCTTTTTAAACCATGCTGATAGACATTCCTGAACCTCCAGAGTGTTTTCTTTGTACATTTCACTACTTTTCATGGAATACTTGCATTAAAGTTTCTGTAATGTGAAAGTTAACTTTTACTTGTCTCACCTTCATTGAATGTAGAAAAGATTTGTTGCAATTATATGGGTGGTCAACTTTTTATATATTAAAATACACACAGGGACACAGGGCTGCATCTGCCCACCACCCATTCATTCTCCCTTATTTTAAATGTGATGTGCTCCATGATCTGAGCCTTCCTGTGCAGCTAAGCTCACAGCACTCCGTGCTTTGTTCTGGACCCTGTCCAGCTTGGCTGCATCCTTTCCAAAGTTCAGCAACTGAATCTGAACTCTGTGTTCCGAATGAGGATGTGCTGTCGTGTCATCACCCTGGTTAATATATCCCAGAATGAGCCCTGCATCCCCAAACAGCAGATTTTTTCCCTCTTTATGGCACTTAAACTGACAGACTCACAGATTGCACAGGTACCTTGCAGTAACTTCGTCTCAGCATCATTTTTTCATTCATTTGTGAGTTCATTTTTGGAGGTCGTGCCACAAAGGTTTCAGATCAAGGTATGTGTGCAAGCACATCTTGTGCTTGCACCTATTGGTCAAGTCAATAACCCTCTCATGAGAAATGAGCTTGGTGTGAAATTATTTAATTTTTTTTTTGAAATTTAGTGGCTTTTGCCTGAAATTTCTCCCCATTTTTCTCAATGTTGTTCTAACACAATTTCTTTTTCCCTTTAATTTCTATCGCCTGATCAGCCTAATTTTGTTTATCACAGAGATGTCTTCAGAGTTTAAGTAGATATTCAGCTTGCTTTCTTTAAAAGTAGGTTAGGGTAATTTAGTCAGTTTAGGACTTTAGCTCATCTAGTTTATCTTTTAAGTACTTGTAGATAATTTGTTTCCTCACTTAGGACCTATTGATTATATGCTTTGCTACCTCTTATGAAGCGCACGGGTACAATTATGCTCATAAGCTGAAGAAAACAACACTCAATATTATAGTCTTCTTCACCAAATGAAATGGTATTATCAAAACCATCAGATAGTGGGTTGTAGAGGAAGCACTTTTTGACACAGCACACAATTACGCTCTGGAACTCCCTGCCACAGAATGCTGTGAATGCCAGTCATTTCCATGGCTCAAACAATAAGACAAATTCATGCTAGAAAAGCTCATTAAGGGCTATTAAATACACAGATGCCAATGCATCTGGGAAATCTTTAAGCTGTGTGTTGCTGGAAACTGGAAGAATTTAGGGGAGGAAAAATATACACATCCAATATACAGCAACACCCTCCACAATCTCTCTGTAGTCCTGTGTGTTCATGGCTGCTGAAGGATACTGAGCTAAATGGGCTTTTTGGTCTGATCCTGTGTATTAGTTCATGTTCTTAGCTGTAATTCACATGCTTCCAGCTTCAGTAACACAGCAGTACTATCCATTCCATTTCCCTTTCCTGTAAATCTGGTCAGAGGTACTTGACTTCTTCTGTGCTAAAGCTTTTATGTGTGTTCTGATACAGTTCCTGCACGCAGGGCTTTCCTTCCCACCCCTTCTAACAAGTGGAACTGCCTTGTTACTAACAGACTGTGGCCCAAGTGGTGCTACACTGACCTTTCTACTACACATTAGAATAGTTTGCTCCCTTCATGATTGTTTGAGAAGGATCCAGTCACTTCTTTCTCATGAAATTGTGCCTATTAATTCTTCAGGGCTGTCAAGTGATGGATAAATCAGTTGAATCTGGCATTCTCCTGGTATTTTGCTAATTGAAGTTTGATTCCGTAGCAGGTTTTAGAAGATTTTTTTAAGTGCTACAGATGTCTTGGGATTTCCTGTGGTTTTCTGTTTCTGTCAAAGCTGTGCTGGTCTTAGGATTTTAGATCTGGATGTGATGTTCAGAATTTCTTCAGATGTGTATGAAAAATTGTGGGCCTCTGGATATTAAGTCATTATATTGAATAGGTAGGAAAGGAATCAAGGAATCTTTTCTATGGAATAGATTCTATTATTCTTTCTCTTATTTCTTTTTTTTCCCCTCTTTTATACCAAACAGTGTTTTAACAGACTCTTTCCTGTTTGGCCTAAGCAGGAAATGTTTGGCTGCACAGAGATCTAAAATATTAATGCCAGCTGAGCATGCTCAGCTATTTCAGCTGTTTTCATCCCAAATTTCTTCTGTCTGAGCAGTCTTTTTAATCCTCCTAATTTAATGTAATTTTAAGCTGAGGCACAATATTCAAGTTTCAAATTCAGGCTGTCTTTTGACAGTAGTTTTCAAGTTTGTAGTGTTAGGTGTATGTCAGATTTAGTTTAGGGAGGTGTGTTTATATATCAACAGTAGGGAGTGGATGGAAACTATGAGGTGGATAACTCAAGTAGCTGAAAAGACTTTTCTTTGACTATTAAAAAACACAGATTCATCAAGAAAAAGGAGGCCTGGAAAACTAGCCTGGAAAGAATATGAACTGTTCCAGTACTTGGAATATATGGAAAATGAACTAATTGCAAGTAGACTTGGTAGCCTTAGTTAAAGCTGGCACCTTTAAGTTACAAAAATTCCTCCCATCTTTCTGAAGGCTTTACTATAATACAAGTAATACAGGTGGGAATAAAGCAAGTCGCTGCTTGCTTTACATCTCTGAGCTCCTTTGGTTTGACCAGCCTGAGTAGTTTTTTTTTTTTCCCCACTGTGATTGTGTGTCTAAAATGGGATTGTTTCCTTGGCTGGCAAACTGAAACATATCTGGCCTGAGGGAGTTTCTATCCAGACTGGATGCCTTGCATCTCAGTACAGTGCCCTGACCTAACGCTGCCTATTCTCCAGAGCTGTTGGTTTTGGTTTTGTTGTTGTTGGGTTTATTTTTGGTTTTTTTTTTCCTGATGAAATGTGACATCGATCATCTTGAAGGGAAACTGCATGAGGAAACAGATCGAAGTGCTAACAGATATGAAATTGTCCTTTCACATCTTGGTATGCTATTTATTACAAATGTGTTTGCAAGGGGATGGTTACTTTTTATATAGATCCTTTACCTAAAAGAACACTGCTCTTTTCAGCAAGGTCCTTGAGGGATGGTTAAATCAGGCAAAGCTCTCCTGTGAATCCTACCTGTCATGGAAAAACGTTCAGTCTTGCAGCACAGAGAAGGATGCAAGGAAGTACTTTTGGAAGTCTTTGCTTCCTTGCTTTATTCTTTGCCCAGCTCTTGATCAAACAAGCTAAGCTAATGTGGGAGCAGTTTTTCTAGGTGCAGGCAGTAATTCCTGTACCACGCTCTGGATTTGTTGCCACTATGAACTTCTTAAACACAACCCCTTCTTTTCCTTTGCTGCTGTAAGTCTGGCTCTTGCAATGAGCTCACCCTCCACAAAAGGTTCTTGGAGTCCTGTTTAGCTCCAGCTCAGGGCTACCTAACAAGGGCTCCTTTCCTGTCATTCTCTCGCCTACTAGACATAGCAGCCCTATGAGTATTTGGGTGGGGAAGGAAGGAGATTGCAACATCCATTAAGGAAAAAAAACACACACACACAAAAAACAA
>VWZV01008566.1:1985504-2035415 GCA_013397155.1 Irena cyanogastra
CCAAAAAGGAAGGCTTGTCTGTCTCTTGCTTTTCAAGTGCAGCTGTAAAACTTTCCTTGGCCTTTGAAAAGTGACATGTGGTGGCTGCGAGCTGTGGACTACGTCAGCCTTTGAAGTTCATCTTTTAAACCAGCAGTGGCAAATGACATCCAAATTTTAGCTTTTGTAGCAGTTTTGCTGCAAGCTGGAATAAGTTATTTATTCTGAGAGAACACTGGATAGTAAGACTAAGTTAGAAATAACTACACCTCTGTACATCTTTCCCACCCACCAAATGTTCTATTGAGCACACAGGCAAAGGCAGCTCAAACCATTTATTTTCTCATTTGTAACATTCTGAGTGCTTGGAGATTACTGGGTACAATGCAGCACATTATATTTTTTAATCTATAGGCATTATTTTTCTACAGAACTACGTTGTTCTTAGTTTTAGTGCTGAGAATGGGGATAAAAGCTTTGTTTGTGCAAGGAGTTAACAGGTAGAGCTGCACACAGGTTTTTTTAGTCTAATCTAATGAAAGATGATCTGAACAGGCATGGTGAGTTTGAAGCAAGTTGTGCTGCCCTAGCAAGAACGTGCTACCTCTTGGATATTTGTACTGCATACCTTTATGTATTTACCTAAATTCTCACAGCCCTCCACTATAGAAGTAGCCTTTTTATCCTGTCTGCACGTGCAGTGAGGTGTCCTTGGTGCTTCTTGTTGAGTTACTGACAGCAAAGTTTCCAGTATATGCTTGGCAGGGGAGAAATTCAATCCAGAAAAGGGAAAATCTCACTTGCTTTTCAACAATATATATTTGCACTCCAGAACTTACACAGGTCTCTTGGGAAATGTCTTTCCTGTATCCATTGTCTTAATGCAGTGCTTTTCTTAATCATTCTTTGTCATCTCCAAGCTTCTGGAAAAGTGAGTGTTTCCCAGGGTGGAGGGAAAAGAGTTAGTGCATTGCTGCCCAGCTTTGCATAGTGATAATGTGTTAATCAAGTTAATTAAGAGCAGTGACTCAGAGAAAATGAAGACTGGATAATCCAAGCGATTATTTATCACTTCTGTGGTCTACAGGATTATTTCCTGCTGAAGAAAATAGCCTAAGGCACTATACTGCTAGGGAACAGGTTCATATTTATTCTTGGGTTTTCCTTTCCGTAACTCAAAGGTAAACTCTTTAGTAACCCTCTCCCTCCTTACTATTACCTCTTTGCAATCTCTTGTGTACCTCTGGATAATTTATAGTTTGGAGGGGCAGAGACACGTCTCAGCTCCAGCTTTGCTTCTAGAAGTCAAGTCACCCTTTGGACTTGAGCAGAAATGGAATTAACCCTTTTCTGGATCTGTCCTGAGTGCACCCTTTCCCTCTCATGTTGTTGCCCAAGCCTTGTCCCTGAATCTGACACAGAACACAATTTGCCCCAGTTTGAAATCAGAAGAAGCCATCCTAACTCTTGCTAAGGCACAGGTGAATGTAGGGCTTTTTTTTTTTTTTTTTTTTTAAGTAGCTCTTATGGCTTTTATGATCTTTTAGTAATTTACTGTGTACAACTCATATCAAGACTCCTTTGCTAAACTAAAGGATGTAAGACCAATTGCTGCTCTTCTGGTTTTGGTTTTTTTTTTTTGTCCTCTAGCATTGTAATGTCTAAATGTCTCTTTGGGAAGGTCTCAATCTTTGTTTTTTTTCTTTTTTCCCTATAGGACGATGAAAGTTTGAAATACTTAACTCATGAAGAACAGGATGTTCTCATGTTCTTTGAGGAAACCATAGATGCCTTAGAAGATGACTTGGAGGAGATGGCCCTACGTGACAGTGGCATCCACTGTCAGTCCCCAAGGTCAACAGAAGAAAATGTGTCCAGTCATTCAGAGACTGAAGATATCATTGACTTAGTGCAGTCAACACCTGAGAGCAGTGACCATGAAGGCCCTTCCAGCAGAGATGCAGAATCAGGTAGTTGGGTTTCTTACAAGTGTGAGTTTTCCCTTTGATCCAGCCCTGACCTACTCTAGTTCTCTGTAGAAACTGCTGAAGAAATTCTGTACCTTCCTTCCTACCTCAAGATAAATTTGTTACTCATCAGGAGCTCTAAGGACCGTGATTTTAATTTGCAGTGGAGTTTTTGAAATTCTTGCTGCTACTGTAACTTTTTTTTAAATTTTTTGTTTTCCCTCATGGGGGTTATGCATCTGATGAGGTTGTTGATTTGCTGTCTCAGTCCTGTGCCTGGAGACTGAGTTGTCACTGTTGTGCAGAGTCATTGCAACAAGGCAGACTGTATTCACCAGCCTGTTCATGCTCTGGTCTTCTCCAAGACTGTTTAAGATTTTTTCCACTAGTTTTAAGATAACAGATTGTTTTCAGTGTTACTCTGTGTGGGACTGAAAGGCATACGATCCTATCAGTGAGTTTGTGACAAGATAGCATATGGCATGTTGTTTTTGTCACCCTGTAGAGTGTGTTCTCTCTGTGTTTGGACAATGAATCTATCAGCTAGTACACACAGTGGGACGTAATGTGTCCTCTCCTGGCTGTTTTAATAAAAAATAAGAACTGCAAAACTCTTATGAAAGAGCAGCCATTGAAGCACAGTGAAGCAACACGCAGGCTATGAGTGAAAGGCAGAGAGAGGGCTGTGATAGTGACACATTGTAAACGTGGTGATTTGAGCTGTAACATTGCCTACCAGAAGCCATTGCTGGAACTTCTCTTATAGTTTCTTCTGGCTGTGTGGACTGAGGTTGAGTTAGAAAGGTAGGGAGAGGGGAGAAACGCTGCTAAAAGAAGCACTTTAGCTTGCATTCTGCTCTGTGTGAAGAGTTAATGACGTCTCTGCCACTTTGCCTTTTAGTGTTGGATGCCCCTCGGAGAGCCGAGAGCCCTCAGCCAGCTGTACCTGCTGACCTTCCCCCACACTCCCCTGCACCACCACCAACGGTGTCTGAGACACTTCCTCTTCCTCCTCCACCCCCTCTTCCAGTGCAGCACCCAAAGTTGCTCCGTTCCATCCCCACTCCTCTCATCATGGCCCAGAAGATCTCTGAGCAGCAGGTGGAGAGCCGGGCGTGCTTCTCCAGCGCCCTCAAGGATGGGAATTCCGACAGGAAGAAAGTCCTGGTAGCCAATGGTGATTCTTCCACAGCACCCAAGCACCCTCCTGCCCCTGCCCCCAAACTGCACCGGTTCCCAAGCAACATCAACATAACAAATGTCAGTGGCAAGGAATTCAGCGAGACGATTTCCAAAGCAGCGGTTAATGTCCAGGAGCGGCGGGCTCAGGTGCTGGCCAACATCAATGGGGGAGCTCTTCTGGCAGCTGAACTGGAGGAGAGGCTGCACAAAAACGATTTCTTGTCACGTAACAGAAGTTCTTCCTTACGGGATCTCTCCTCTGAGCAAACGCGCTATGAAGCCCTGACAAAACTCGGCCTAGTTAAGGGAAAGCCAGCTCAGGACCAAGTGGACCATGCCCCAAGCACTCAACAGCCTGATGTGCAGCCCAAGCAGTCAGAGGCTGTTACCAATGGATATCAAAACATCCATGAGATTTTAAAAAGTGAGCCCAGCCCTTTCCTTCCTATGGGCAAAACTGTAACAATCAAACCAGAGGTGGCTCTCGCCACTAGCAAAGTCAGCAGCCCACAGCAGAACACAGAAAAAAGTTGCAATGATTATAAACAACCTGGTGTAAGCCTAGACATGAGGAGGAGGTCGGGTTCGCTGCCTAGACCTTCAGGGTTTCGATCCCAAGGGATAACTGTGAAGTTTTCTGGCCGTGGTTCAAGTGAAGAAGCCAGGAGAGAGGCACTCCGGAAATTGGGACTGCTGAAAGAGACTGCCTAACTTGGATGGGAATGTTGTGGCAGTGGGGGGAAAGTCATAGCATGGCTTTGTGCTGGAACACTCCCAACAGGATTGGGATCAAGTGGATTGGAAGAAAAAAGGGAAAGTTCTCTGCTTCGGGCAAGCCAGGAAGGTATTAGACACTGTGGAATGGCCACTTGTGCTTATCCCAGAAGGACTGGCACCTCGTAGGGTCATGTACAGCAGTGGGCTTTGGCTCTCCTTCCTACAGAGATACTGATCTCTTGCTCTTTGTGACTAAGAGGAGCTTTATTTAATTAATGCTGGACTGTAGCAAACAGCATCTCGTTAATGAAGTGTACAGTGCAGTATTGTTGTACATAGCAAACTGAATGGCAAATCTTGCTTTTGCTCTTTCTGAAGCCAAAACAAAGAGCTCTGTCTGTCCTGCCCACATGTCTGTCTGTCCAAGGGAGCTCGACATAATGTCACAGCTGAAATTTCTGACAGCGTGACACCTGTCTGTGACTTTTTGTTGTCCGTGTTATCTGGCTTGGCTTCTTTCCCACCCAGTGGTAGAGTCTTCTGCTCCCTCACTCTTCCCTTGACTCAAAACTGTGCACAGGGTGGCTTCTGCTTCGACCTTGTCCTGGACAGAGCAGCCCAAGCTTTGAATGGGTGCCTGCCTCACTCTGCTGCTGCACCTGGAGCCTCCCCTCCCTTCCCAGCCACCTGCTTCTCCGTCATGCCTGAGCAACCCACGTGTCCCGGGAAAGGCACCGGGAGAGCCTCCAGGATATGCACTGACAGCCAAAGAGTCTCCTGACAATCTGTGACCCCAACTGCTCTGTTGTCCCAGGGAGGATCTCACGGCAGAGGAGCCGTAGGAACAAGTTAACTTTGTACCAAAAGCGAGACCTGTATGTTAAAAGTGTTCCCTTTTACGCTGGGGTTCCTGGCAAGGAACTGCTACTTTTTGAACAGTAGCTGTACTACACAAATTATAAATTCTGTTACTTCTAAAACTATCATTTGGTCTTCCTGTAGTTTGACAGCCCTAATAATCCTCTGTTCACAGCCTTATTTGATTCTGCCCTGCCAATGCTAACAGAAGTTACAGCCAAAATTCTTGCAGGCTATGTGGAGTTTCAGGAGAGCTGCATGTAGGAGCATATCTTTCCTGAATGGTCCAAGTTGGTGGTATTTTGCCTTTGTTCAATAGACAAGCTGGTAGAGATGGTCCCAAAGTATATTTGTGTGTTAGTATGTTTTAGGGGTTTTTTTTAATATGGCAAAGCTGCCCTTCCATGTAGAAACTCCTTCCCTTTTTGTATTACCTGAAAAAATCAAGAATAGCCACTTTAAAATCAAATGCCAAACTCTCAGTTTTTTGTTATTCCTTCACGTTTGATTCCTCAGTGTTTTGGATTTTTTTTCTAAAGGGAAAAACTGACTTACTCTCTGCACTTTCTGAAGCCTCGACCAATGGACTCCTTCTCTGAAGTAGCTGAGCAATAAACCTTGGAGAAGAGGAGGGTGGCTCCAGCAGAAACTGACACACCCTTTGGCGAGGAGCTCTGACATAACTGTGATAAACAAGTTTGTAGTTCTTGTGATAAAGTATTTCAAACTTGCTGAGCTGTACTTGTAAACAAAGCTGTCGCGAAGGAAAAGCCTTTCTGTCATTCTCAACCTGCCTCATCAGTTAAGGGGTTTTTTGGTGGGTTTTTTTGTTGGTTTGTTTTTTTTTTTAATTAACTGCTTACTGCTTAAATTTTTAATTGTGTTGTTACGGTATCTGGCTGGTTCTGTTATGTAGTTATTCTTTTCAGCGTTTTCACTGGGTAAGTGATCATGTTCCTCATTGTGACAGCCTTGCTATACATAAGCAGTCAGTAATTAAAATATGTGGCCGTTCCTGGGCTGGCAGAGCACTTGGGCATGCATAATCAAACGTGAGAGGTGCTGCTGAAGCAAAAAAGGCTGCTTGTGTGCTGCAAGTAAAGCACAGGCTTGTTCTGCTGGGCTCTGAGTCTGCACTCCTAAATCAGAAAGACCAGGGAGCACAGAAAATGCACCCAAGCACGTGCTGCAGTGCAGGCTGGAATGGAGGCTGACATGTGGATGATGCATCATAATTTATTAACATAGCCTGCTAAGTAAATTTAAATGTTTCATGGCCTTTGTGCTTTTAAATCCTGGTAAAGCAAATTGTTCATTATGAATGTGAAGTGTGGACAAAGCAATTTCCACATCTAATCATTTCTTGCCAGTTCTTCTTTGAGTTGTTTACAGCTGAGAGTCCTTGCTAAGCAAATGGAGGGGGAAAAACCCTGACACTGTTTCATTGAAATTCAGTCTAGTTCAATAACTCTGTAATGTCACCCTACTTAAAAATACCCCAGATATTTAATATCTGAAGTTGCTGTATGCTGAATTAGCTGGATCATGTTCTCTCATCCTTTGTGCAGGGCTATGTCCTCAACTGGTGGGAAGTGAGAGTTAGATCTTCATTAGGTAAAGCAGTTTCTGCCCAGGGAGGATGTGGAACGAGGTATTCATTGTGGCCCTTCATCATAGCAGATAAATTCTTCTCTGTGCCTAAAACTGTAGTGAGTAAAGCCATGTACTAAATGAAGTTAAGTCTAGCTGCTAATAACCTGTATATAAATTTAGCTCTATTTTGTGTATCTTGTTTTGTGTGTATATGTTGCTGTGATTTTACTTTCTTTCCTTTTGTGCTAGAAGTAACTGTCTTGCACAAATCTGATAAATCATCTATTAAACTAGAATAAACCCAATGAAATGATGGCTGATGGGAGGTGCTATTGTGTTCTTTGCCACCCAGTAGTATGACTCTTTCTTGGGGGAGGGAGGTGACTTTTTCTTGATGGCTAATACTTATTTAATAACCTTTCATTTTGCAACTGGATGTGTGTGAGCCAAATCCAACCCTGTCATGGCAGGTGCTGGAGGAGGGACCAAAAAAAAAAGGCTATGTCTGACAGAGAGGTGTGTTCTCACTGCTGGGCTTCAGCAGCTGTGATCAGGGTCCTTGCAGGAATGAAATCCATCCTGAACAGTGTTTGAATTAGACAAAAAGCTTCTCTCTCACAATGTTTTGCATTATTAAAATGACCTTTTCCAAGAGGAAAATGTTATATGTGGAAGAAGAATAACATCTTTGTTTCCAAGGCTGTTACCATAAGTGAGTGTGGTCCTGCTGAGTGTGGAAGTCTACCTTGTTGTACAGGTCAAAGTTCCCTGTCAGAGAACATTGCTACCCATCCCTTCTACAGCTGTGTTTGCTGCTTTTCTGTCTTTTGAAGGAGGATTTCTATGTAAGTATTTAGGTGTTGTTGAGCTTTTGTCCAAACCTCATGTGTCATAAAAGAGAGAACAGAAATCACTCTAGTAAAAAGAAATACTTCCCACTTGCTTGAGCTACTTTTTTGTCCCTGAGGCTGGTTGTGATGGTAGCCAAAAAGCAGCAGCAGGTGCAGCAGCCTTGTCCCCAAGCTTTCCAGGGCTGCCTCAGGGCTCAGCTACATGTCTCAGCCATGGCAGGGCAGGTGGCCTTTTGTAATTGTGTCCAGCTCCAGCCTGGAGCCAGAGGCAGAGAATTTAACTTGGCTGGATCTGTAATGAAACTTAAAGCAGGTTCCAGTGCCTCACCCGTGCTGGAGGTGAATCCTCACAGCTGCCCCAGCACCTGCAGCCTTTCAAGTGGCTGCAGCTTGGGGAAGAAGCTTTTGATGTTTTGACTCCTGTTTTATACACACACGTATGGAATTTGGTTTCTCCCTTTAGAAGAGAGAACTTCAGGAAGTGTTATCCATAGAGGGATCAGGGGAGGCAGGAGGCTGAAGGGAGGGGGTAGTTTTAACAGTTAGCAGCTTGGGCAGGTGTTCAGTCTTGTTTGTGCCTCAGCAGAGAGTAGCTTTCAGCCCTGCTGAACAAGCTCAAAGTGTTGTGTAGCTGAACCCACCAAAGCAAAAATCACAGCCCTTCCTTAGCTTGGCTGCTCACTGTCCTTCCTGGCAGAGGGGGAGCCAGGGAAGCACAGCTCAGGCACAGCTCAGGCACAGGGCCACCTGCTCCAGTGGGATTGCTTCAGAGGCAGCTGCAAAGGAAGGGCCTTGGAGCAGGGAGGCAGCACTGGGACAGCTCAGGGACAGCAGTGGCCCATCCTGGACACTCCCAGCTGCCTTTCCACTGGCCACTTTTCCAGCTACTCATCCCTCAGCCTGAGGGATCCATGGAGTTGTTGTGACCCAAGGGCAGGGCCTGGCACCTGGTGGTGTTGAGCCTCATTCCTTTGGTCCATGGACCCAGCCTGTCCCAATTCCTCTGCAGAGCCTTCCTGCCCTCCTGCTGATCAACATGGCACCAGCAGACTCCCTTGATCCCCCTGTCCAGTTCATCAATACTGATGTTAACCAGGGCTAGCCCCAGCACTGAGCCCTGGGAGACACCACAGTGACCAGATGCCACCTGGGTGCAGCAGCATTCCCCACCACTCCCTGGGCCTGGCCCAGGCAGGATTAACCCAGCCACAAGAGCACCTGTGCAATCCCTGGGCTGACAGCTTTGCCAGGAGAGTGATGTGGGAGATGGTGTCAAAGGCTTTGCTCAAGTGCAGGGAGCCACATCCACAGCCCTCATGCCCAGGTGGGCCACAGCAGGAGAGCAGCTTGGTCAGGCAGCACCTGCCTCTCACAACCCCTGCTGGCTGGGCCTGGTCCCGTGGTTGTCCTGCATGTGCTGTGGGATGGCACTGGGGGTGAGCACTGAGGTCAGGCTGACCAGCCTGTACTTCCATGGATTTTGCTTCCAGCCCTTCTTGTAGAGAGGTGTCACATTTGCCAGTTTACAACCCAGACCTCCCCAGCTAGCCAGGACTGGTGGTAAAAGATGATGGAAGGGGGCTTGGAGAGCAATTCACTGGTTCCCATGACAACCATGGGTTGTGTTTCCCACCTGCCTCATGGACTGGTGTGTGTCCAAGTGCTGTAGCAGCTCTGACCATTCCCACTCAGATTATGAGGTCTTCCTTCTGCTCCCCATCCCTGTCTCAGGAGCTGAGTACCCAGGGAACAACTGGTCTTGCCCTTATACACTGAGACAGAGGGCAGGAAGTACCTCAGCCTTCTCCTCATCCTTTGTCACTGTGTTTCCTCCTGCATCCAATAAAGGATGAAGATTCTTCTCAGCCATCCTGTTGTTGCTGATGTATTTATGGAAACATTTTTTTGGCTTCTACAGCAGTAGCCAAATGAAATTCCAGTTAAGCTTTAGCCCTGCATAACCCTGATACCCTTGAATTCCTTCTGAGTTACCTGCCCCTTCTTCCAAAGGTCATATGCTGCTTTTTCCCCTGAGTTCCAGCCAAAGCTCCCTGTTCAGCCAGGCTGGTCTCCTTCCTTGTTGGCACATTTTTCAGCATGTGGGATCATCTGCTCCTGTGCCTTTAAAATTTCCTTCTTAGAAGCACATCCAGCCTTCCTGAACTCCTTTCCTCCCAAGAGACCCTGACAACCTTTTCAATGAGAGGAGGCCTTTAATTCATCAGCCCTCCTCCACCTGCTCTTGCTTTCAGGTAATTCCTGCCTCCCATAGAGGCAAAGGGAGACAAGTCTTCATCCCAATGCTGATTTCCAAGCTATAAATATCTTTTCCTCTGTGGTAAGGAGGGTCTTTAGACTGGATGGAGCCAAACCTTCCCAGGGAACACACCCTTGTCTTGTGTTTTGTTTTTATTTGGTCTTTTTTCTTCCCCAGAATGGGGCTTCTCTTCCCATGTTAGGTGACTCCTCCCAGATGAGGAAATGCCTTCCCTGAAAAGTCCTCGGTGCATCCCTGACTGCATCACCAAATGTTCAAATGTGTTTTTACCTCAAGGGAACTGCCAGGAAAGATTATTTTCCACTGGGCCATAATTACCTGCTGCTACTTCCAACTGGCCAAAAAAAGAACACCAGGAGAGGCTTCAGTAACTTTGGGATTAAACTGAGCAGGCACAAGGAGTGGTAGATAAACCAGCTGGCAGGCTTGAAGGACCGACTCAGCTTCATTTTCTCTTTTGTTCATGGGTCTTTGCACCTGCCCCTGAGCTTTAATGAATGTTTCACAGAGCCCCAGGAATCACAAACTAATTCTGAGTGGTTCCCAAAGCTGCTGAGGCAGTCTTACCCAGGACCATTATTTTCTTCACAGAGGGGTGGCTCTGTATCATAAAGAAATGCAGCTGCTACAGTATCCTCACCTGAAGGGCAAAGTTTTTTGGGTTTGGGAGCTTTTTCCCCATCAATAAAAAAAAAGAAAAAAATCCCACTTGACCACTGAGTCAGGGAGCAGCTCCACTTCCCGTGGCCTGTGCTACAGCCAGCCAGGGACTTTGCTGCGCTGCTGCTTCAGGTCTGTCAGATTTTGGATTTTGGCCTTAGTCCTCCCCTGGTGATCGCTGCACCCAGTTCAGTGTCCGCACTGATCCCACAGCGCCGTCACCGTGTCCCAGCTCCAGTCCCGCCCTTCCCACCAGCTCAGCCCTGCCACGTGCCCCAGCAGCCACCTGAGCTCTGGAACCTGCACCGGGCAGAAGGAGGGGGCTGTCCCACCTTATCTCCTGCAGCGTGCTCCTGCTTTGTTTGCTGTCAGCCCTGTGTGGAGCTCGGAGGCACCTGGGGCAGGTGAGGGTGGGAAGTGCAGCTCAGCAGTGCCTTTCATCCCACCGAACAGTGAATCCACCGGGACATCCTTCCTCTCCCTTTCCTGCTTTGCAAATGGAAGATTGCAGGAGTTACTGGAAAAACATCTGGGCACAGGGCTGGGGCAGCCGAGGGAAGTCTCACCCAGACACTGGCCAGAGCTGGGGCACGGCTGCTTCAGTGGTTACTGCTCAGCTCTCACTTCTCCTTCAGAGGTGATGCACAAGACCACGTCCCTGCTCTCCCGGTAATGCACACCTCCCTCCCAGGGTCCCCACGCAGACCCTTGGGAAGTCCCATGTCCTTGAGCCAGGCCTTGTTCAGCCCAGGAGGGATTCAGTAGCTCAGTGCAGCTGTAGCAACATCCATGAGCGTCCTCCTGGAGCCTGGAGGGCCAGCAGAGCCCTGGAGCCCCCATCCCTTGCTGGGCACAGCCCAACGTGTGCCCAGGGCAGCTGTGACAGCATCCCCCTTTCACTGCTGGCTGGGGCTTCCCGTGCAAGTCCCTTCCCTGCCTGATTCAGCCTCAGAGCTCTCTGTTAGGACAGGATTGCTCATTTCCTCACAGGGCTGGGGAGGTCAACTTCACTCTCTAATGTTCATGATGTATTTTTCCCATAATTTCAAAGGAAGCTCTTAACTCCCTGAGATTGTTATTGTCAGCATCAGAAAACTGTGTAACTTTTTTATCTGTTCTCTGCGTGCTTATCCATTCCCACAAGGAAGGGCAAGGGCTGCATTTCCCAGCTGGGAAACAAGGCCAATGACGTTAAGCCAAGGAAAAAGAGCAGAGATGAGCTTGACCTTCAGGGTTCCAGGCTTATGGAGTAATCCTGAATCACCCTTCCTCTCCCACCACCACACCTGCCCCTTTGGTAGCATTCCCTAGGCAGCCCAGGAGAAAATTCAGCAGCCTGGAAGCTCAGACTCACATGTGCTGGGAGTTGTTCATCCTCTGATTAATGAAGATAAGTCACCCATTGTACTGATGCTCAGAGGGTGGAATGACACCAGAAGGAAAACAGTATCCCTACAAGCTGGTGTGGCAGGAGGGGAGACTATTTCTTCATCCTTAAACATCTATTAGGAAATAGTTGTCAGCACATTTCTGTTTCCAATATCCAGCCCTGCACTAGAGCAGAGGATCCACAGGGTCTTCAGGCTTCACGACACAAACTTCATTACTGTGGAACATTTCCTGCCTCCTAAACGGATTTTGGTTTGCCTGATCGTGTTTAATTTTTATTTATGGCATGAGTTTTCCAGTGAGCTCAAGCCCAGGAAATGGGCACAGTGTGCAATTCCTGGTGCATCCTGTAACAAACCCCTCGGTCCGTGCCGGCCACGCCAAGAGCAGAGACTTTTCCTCTGCAGTTTGTCACCCTGCAGCAACAGTGAGGCCTTCTCTGGACCCAAAAACTGCACTGATTTTATATTAGCCAAGACTCACATCCAGTGATAAACCCCTGGTTTTCATGGGTGTGGGATTTGGGACCAACCTGAATAACAAACTTGGTTTATTTACCCCTCTTGGGTATTTCAGTAGGAAAGTGAGGGTTAGAGTCTGTAAGTCCTGCTGCTGTGTCCCTCTTTCTACTGGAAAAGAAAGTCTGCCACAGGAGGGGTGAGGAACTGGTGTCTGCCAGAACAGCTCAGCTGGATTCCCGGAGAAAAGTGACTGAAGCTGTGTCTTCCTCCCAGGAAAAGGCTCTTCCTGCCCTGAGCCCAAGGAGGAAGCCAGAGCTCCCACCACCACTTGAAAAGCTGCTCAGAGCAGAGGTAAGAACAGCCAAAGCTGCCTCTGAGCTCCCTCTCATCACTTGGTTATCTTCACTTCATCACTCCAGGGAGGCAACTTCCAGCAACTTGTAGCATTTCAATTTGGGATGAATAGAGCAGCGAGCCCAAGCCTCCCTCCAGGTGGGTTCTGAAAGCCTCACTGACACATCCAAGTCTTGCTTCCAGGAGAGCTTCTGAATTTTTAGTTCACCATGAACAGACAGATGTGTGTATATGTATATAATATATGTAGTGTAAATAATTTAAAAATTGAAAAAAACCACCCCCAAAACAATTAAGGGGTAAATACAGCAAAGTTTTCAAACTCTTGGGCTGTTGACTATGACTTGTTCGCAGCAGCAAATGTCACTCCCCTTTATCCCCTGCACAACAGAAACTTTCTTCCTGCAGGTAAATGTCAAAGAACAAATAAACATTAGCAATAGCTAAATGTCTTCCTCCTTTGTAAGTGTCTCAACCATTTTTTTTGTTTGCCTGAAGGCTTGGATCCAGGTGATGGAGGGAAGGAAGGAGGGAGGGCAAGAGGTTTTTTTACAGAACACTGCTCTTCTAAGAAGGATCATAAACACAAAGTGTTTTAAGGGCACAATCACACCCCGACAACAATAACTTAAAAGCAAAGTTTATAGTTCAAACAATGCAAGTAAATATTTTGACATTTGCTCATTTGTTTGATTCCTGCTCAAATAGTTTCCTGTTCCCAGTACACTGGGATTTCCTTAGGAGTAGCTGGAAAAAACCCTATTTATAGTGGACCTCTGAGAAGAGACAGCCAAGTGTCACCTCAGAGGAGCACCTTCCACAGGGAAGAAGAGTGCATGGCTAAGGAAAACCTCAGCATGGAGCAAATTAGTGATGAAGCTCAAAGAAGGGAAAAATTGAGTTAAAAATGGATGTATTTATCAAAGGGCAACAGCAGGCTCGTGGCATCATTATGGATGGAGTGATTTTGAAAACATTCACTCAACCCAGTGAGGATACAAGGTGCCTGAGCTCCTCACAGCCCATCCTGCTGCCCTGCCAAGCACACAGTGACTGCTCTGCTGGAACAGCCAAAGGAAAAATGCTGAGAGCTTGAGGAAAGCAGGCACAATAAAAACCACCACAACAGAGATGGTTTTCTAAGCCTGAATATACATAAAATTGTGTGTGCTGTGGCACACATGCATGGATGTGCTTTATATTTTTATCTACATAACAGAAACAGCCCAAGAGCTTTCTTATGCTGACAGCCTGGGAAGTTGAGATTACAGCAGATCTGCAAACTCAGCAATTAATGAAAAAAAATTATAGCTTTTATTATCACAACATTATTGTGGGTAGAGAAAGATGCCCCATAGCATCAGCTGGAGTTCAAGGTGTTGCCTGCCAGTACTGACATTCTTGGGTCAAATTCCAATTTCAGAGCTTCCCAGACACCCTGGCTCCATCCTAGAGCAAGGGCCAACACAGCACCTCAGCTCCAAGAGGCTTTCAAGTGATGCACCATAAATCATGGAATGGTTTGGGTTGGAAAGGGCCTTAAAGCTCATCCAGTTCCACCCCCTGCCATGGGCAGGGAGCCCTTCCACCAGACCAGGTTGCTCAGAGCCCCCTCACAGGTGCCTGGGATGGCCTCAGACCCATCCTGTCAGCTCATGTGGACTCAGGCACATTCGGGTTCCTCAGGTGGTCACAAACCTGTCTCCTATGACAGGAAGGACTTCATTCCCCCAAGTCCCTGCCTTGAGCTTTGGAGGCTCGAGATGTGGGAAGAGAAGTTACCATCAAACACTGAGGCACAATTGCTGAGTATAAGCCTCCACAAACAAAAGTACACTTTGTACAAACCAAAGCACACTTTGTCAGCTCGAGGAGCCTCACAGTGGTGAAGACAACTCTGAATGCCAAGGCCTGACTTTAGCCCAAATTCTTTCCACAGAATGATAAGATAACAGAAATCTTTTACGTAATCAAAGACATGAAACAGTTTCTCCTTCATCTCCGTATGTTTTCCCAGACTTAACTCCTTGTTTGCAGAGTCAGGAGCACTGCTGCAGAAATGCTCTTTGCAAGGGCACCTTCAACCAGCATCCTGTGAAAAAGGCTCCCAGGGAATATCCTCAGTGCCACAGGTTGAATTTGGGATGACTTCCCCAGTGACCAGATACACCTGTGGGCCACTGCACTGCAGGGAAAGAGAAGCAATGACATTAAACACAATTTCGATTATAAAAATAAGCATTTTGTAATGTGGATAAAGCAGCAATATTCATAGGTGACAGACACTGACCAAAATAGAGGCTGTTCTCCATTCTGTATCACTCTCAGGCTGGACACCCAACAATTTTAATTAAACACCCTCTAAAGGAAGGTAAAGGATACTAAAGACATGAGAGGGAGCCATGCAATCCCTGCAGCAAGAACCTGCACGTGGCTCAGGTGGTGAAACTGCTGTGCAAGTAGCAGGACCAGCATCCAGCCACAGCACCAGATGTGGGGTCAGCACGTGGGAACGTAAGGAATAAAGTGGATGCAAACTGGAATTTTTTCTGTGCATCATGGAATGGTTTGGGTTGGAAGGGAAGGGACTTCTAAAAGTCACCCAGTTCAACACCCCTGCAATGAGCAGGGACAGCTTCAAATAAATCAGGTTGAAATCTTGAATGTTTCCAGGGATGGGGCATCCACCACCTCTGGGAAATCTGTGCCAGTGTCTCATCATCCTCACTGTAACAATTTTCTTCCTTACATCTAATTTAGGTCAACTCTCTTTTAGTTTACAATCATCACTCCTTGTCCTACTGCAACAAGCCCTGCTAAAAAGTTTGTCCCTGTACATTCAACCCTGATTATTTCACTCACAATGATCTTTGAGTTCTTATTCAGCACAACATCAGAATAATTAATTTTAAAATTAAACTTCAGAAGGTTTCACTGAACTGTTTTTTGATGTCAGCCTGAAGTCAGGAAAATCCCCAGCTGACCCTAAACTATCTTTAGCAAATAATTTTATAAAGACATTTCCATTGATCTCAATTCCATCCAAGGCATTGGATTGACACATATAAAACAGAGCTAATATTTTATTTTTATGCAGTTACTCAATCTAGATAAATGCTTTTGAAACTAAGCAACATGTTGAGAAAAGGAAGCTAGCTCTAGTCTGAAACACAATTAGATGCTTCATTTGCTATTAGGAATTGGTAGGCACTGTTGTTTGGGGAAGTGGAAATTACATCTGACCAGGGGATATGGTCATACTGGTGTAGGAAATGTTCCTGGAGGAGCTCAGTTACAAATGTGATTAATAAATGTACCCATGAATTTCATGTGGAAAGAAAACGATATGAAAAAATCCCATAACACTTAAAGACTTGGAATTCCTGTCCAAACTACAGCCCACAACACACCACAAACCCTTCAAAACATCATTTCCAAAGAGCAAAGTGAATGTCAAGAGGCAGACACTGACTCTAAATTACAACACTTTATTGCAGCATTGGCAAAGGTCAGATTTCTGAAGCTGGTGAAGATCGGGCGGCATTTCTGTATGAAATGTTACAATTTTACAAGTCTCTCTTCCTACATGCAGAAACCAAAACCGGTGGTAAAAAGGATTTTAAAAGAGCTAGAAAAAGAATTAGTAGTAACATACAGATGGGCTCTTGAACTCAATGAACTACCTCTACCTGAAAGCAAACAAAACCCTACGCTAATAAATAACAGATTGTCAGAAAGAGACCAAGAAACCTCATTTCTACTTAGAAAAAAATAAAAATTCTACTTGTTTCCAGACTTAAACCTTTTTTTTCAACTTTTTGTTTGTTTCAATAGACACAGAGGCTTATCAACCCATGAAGATCAACAAAATATTTGGATCCATTCCTTGACATCCTCCTGTTATGCTGACTGGCACGTTTTGGTTTTCAATGATACATACAATGGGCTCAACTATATCCCTGTCCTTAGGCTGGTGTCAGGCTGTTCCAAGCAGTACGAGTCAACACCCTGTGTTCATCAACTTCACTTTCTATTTTAAACCTTAACAGACATTTTAACTCCTTGGCTCTTCAGTTTTTCACCCCTCCCCACCCCCTTTCTGGCACATCTGGCAGCAAAAGGCTCTTCCTTAACCAAGAGTGTTCTCGCTGAGGAGTGTTTGAGAAGTTATCCTACTCGGCAGGGTTTTCTTCTGGATTTTGCTGTTTGCTCTATGTTTTCTACTGTAGATTTGCAGCCCCCAAAGAACATCCTTCCAACACCAAGTGCTCGAGTCGGAGACAACGTAACTTGTGGCGAGTTCAGAGCTTTATTTCCCTGCACGCTGAGCTGCCAAAGGCTTTTCTCGTTCCAGTGTCATCGGCTGAACTCTGGGCTGCTCCCGGCTCTCGCCGAGCTGCTCGCAGGTCAAGTTCCCCATCTCGCTCGTTTGCTTCTGCTCCTATGAGAAGATTAACCCTCGACGCGGTTCCCATAACAAAAAGCTTTTTTGGGGGGGTGGGGGGGGAGAGGGGAGGCTGCTCTTCGTGCCCCACGGCCCCAGCCTGTCCCAGGTTTCGGTTCTGAACGCTCTAGACTGACATGCTGAGATGTGTCCACTGCTCTCGTTTAATCGCTGGAGGACTCCACAACACCAGAGATACAGGACCTAATGAAATGACACTGGCGGCTGGATCAGCGTCTCCTGCGGGAAGAGCGGAGAGAGGAATCAGATCGGGCTGAGGGGCCCAGAACTCTGCAGGTGAACGCCCCGAAAGCAGCTGCCACTCATTCTGATACTCTTTTACCCTCCAACAGAAAGTTACATATTTCTCTTTTCCGTACAACCATTTCAAAAGGTCACGCCAGACAAAAGCAGGGGGATAATCTGCACCTTATCATCCCAGATGAGATGCTGAACTACTGAAGCACAGCTGTGAATTTGCTGAAAAAATGAGTTACTGTAAATAGTTTTCATCTTTCTGTGCAGTTTCTTAATGCTTAGAAGTTCTGCAGAAATGTTACAAAGGGCTTTCTACAGGCAAATAATTGGTTAGAACCTTTTTTAGAGTCAACAGGTGCATTTAAATCTTCCACCATCCCTTGTTCATGAAACACATCCCTACCCACAAAAAGTCACATTTAATTCTCTTAAGAACATACAAATGCATTGAAGAATGACACCAGTTTGTAGGCAGGGCAATGCAGCAGTAAGATTACTCCAGTGTCACTAACTTCAGCACAATGCAGTTACTGCATCTGGGCTCCTTTTCAGCTGATTTTAGGCTGAAAATTAAAATTAATAATAGACATCAAAATAAAACTTCAGCATTTACAATTTCAAGAAAGCTCCAGGGCTACGCACACAGGTTTTTTACCATGTAAACACAACATTTCATGTTTCTTTACATCAGCGCATAATCTTCCAGTGTTTGTTGAACAGTCATTTGGTCTAAACCTGGTTTTTACTGAAGATCTTGCAAGAAGAATGTTACAGATATGTTAACCAGACATAGTAACTTCTGCATCTCTTGTACCAGATGAAGCTTTCACACTAATTCTGTATTTGTATGCATTGCTTTGTTCTAATATCCAGTATTTGTTTACATAAAAATGCTGTGTATTTTTGCCAGGAAGTCCCAAGCTGATGCATCATTACAACTCACTGCAGCACTGCTTCTATTATTTGGTTTTAACCACCTGTTAGTGTTAGATAATGTAACATTCCAATTCTTTGTGGCACACTCAACACCAGAACACTGGCTATGTGCTTTCAGTAGAAAAGAACTTTAATTTTTCTTTATTTAGCAGACCGACATCTCACTTGCAGAATGTTACAACCAAGGGCAGACCCCACTGAATTGCAGGATCATGCTTTTAACTCTCAATCTCGCCTTAAAAAATAATTCTACTGCTGATGGGGAGGGAAGGAAAAAGGCTGGTACTGGCTGCATGTCTCCACCTTGGTGAAAATGACTCTCACCCAAACCAGCAGCTCCCAGTACACGCTGGTGGCAGATCCCTGTTTCAGGGGATTACAGCAATGTGTGCTGCCAAAAACAGCAGTAGTAGTTTTTCCCAAACTAGGTATTTCACATTTGTGTCCCACCTTCTAAACTTGATCCAAACCTGTATTTGGCAAGGTCAAACTCAGTACACAGATGTAATTAAAACCATCTTGAGCTCTATGTGTAAAATGAATCAATTCTTTGCAGTCTCCTCTCACACTCCCCTTCCTGCCACTGACACATTATTCATTTGTATGAAATTCATACAGTCAGCTTCTCACGCCACTGCTGAGCATTAGCACTGCCTACCTGTGACAGGGAAATACACAGAACCTCTGACACAAACCATGGCTGGAGCAGAAAACTGGAAACCATGAAAACACACAAAGATCACACCATAGGCTATGAAATAATCACAAAGCCACGGCACAGGTAAAGCTGGGAGAGCTCAGTCAGCAAGACAACTTTACAGCTTAAACTGAGAAGTGCCCAGGAGAACATCAATAATCAACTCCTTTCTGCACGTTGCTGACATCACAAGATCACAAAAATCTCTTTATTTCCTGACATGTGAGACCTTTGAAGTTGGATTTCACACTTATCCCTAATCCCCTCATGTCCTCCAATCCACAACACTCTGCATTTCTGCAGTGCTGTATTTCTCCACAAATCTCCTCACAAACTTCCAGCTCCAAATACCTCCTCCTCTCCCAGTTCACTCCCTGCTTTGCTTTTCTCAACTAATCTCAGCTTCCATGCTCTTTGTTCTCTCTCTCCCCATATCACCCAAAACCACCATCAAGAAACAGAAAACACCAAGGTGCCCATTAAAAACCTATCACATCTGACTTATCACATTCCATACTGTGAACATCAAAATTCAAATAAACCACACAAGCTGGACTCACCTAACTAAGAGAATCTTAACTTCTGCAAGTTATTTTATATTCTCATCTATCCATCAAAAATAAAATGCTCTGACAAAGTGAAATCAAAGTCAGTGTGTAGAGCAGGCTGGGAGCAGGGAGGTGTTTTGGGGATTGGTAGCTGGTTTCCAGAGGGCCACAAAGCTGCAGGGATTTTTGGTAGGCAGCTGTTATTATTTATATCGAAAGAACCTTTTCAAACACAGGAGTCTTTCTAATTGAGCACAGCTAATAAATACAATTTTGCCTTCCATTCCCTCTAAACTGAACTGTGATCAGGTGTCTCTCCAACTCTGCTGTCTGGGTTAGACTCACACCCAGCTTGCAGAGCTCAACAAGCACCATCCTGCCAAGGCAAGCACCTGCGGCTTTTCTATTCTTTTTTGCTCAGCTCCAGTGCAGTCCACCACAAGCAGCTGCAGGATTGGAGCCCCCCTCCCATATTCCTCCCTTTGCTTCCCTCCCATGAAACAGCTAAAAAGGGGTTTCGAATTTCTTTCTGTGTTTGAAAGGCTCATGTCAGTAAGAAGTGAATTCAAAGCTTCATAAAGCAGCATTGTCAATGCATCAACTTCATGACAGGTGATGTATGAATTGTGTTGGGGTCCAGTAGCTGAAACAGGAAATCATGTTAAATTCACATTTCTCCTTATTATCCAAACTCTGATTTTTCAGCATTAATGCAATATTCTTTATGACGAGATTATTTAGCTAATAAAATCCCAGCATCCTGTTATTACTGTTATGCTTAATTTTTCTTTATTAAATGGGTTAAAGAGAAATAAGAGTCAGATGTAAACAGGAGACCTGAGATCACTATTTAACTTGAATATGATTTGGTTTGCCAGCCTATACCTGCATCCCTTGAGGAACTCTGGACACAGGCAGGCCCTATCCTATACTTTCAAAACAGCAACAAATTTTGAGGCTACTTCTTTTAATAAGGAGAGGTTTAACAAGATAAAATCCTTGGTAAAGCCCTGCTTCTCAACAGAAGAATTACAGGGAGAAATTTGACTTCCATGGTAATCAAAGTTTTTAAAATTATTTTATATAATGTGGATATTTTCATTTCACTTTTAAAACCAAGCAATTTAATGGATCTGAATCCTCTTAAACAAAGGAAAACCACTTTATATTTTAAGAAGCTGTTCCTAATGGTACAATTCTATTTTTATGATAATCCCATCACCAAAAAAAAAATTACTTTAATAAATTTTGTGTTTCCTGAAGGTAGTAGTTTAATAGCCTGAGAGCCAAAGGCCTCTCAACACACAAATGTTACAGAACTGGAGGCAAGAGAGAAAATTGTTTTCTTCCCAGTTCTGCTGAAGCAAATCAAGGAAACCTGCTTTTAATGGAGTCACAGTAAATTATCTTTAAGGCCAGTCAGCCTTAAATGTATGAGTCCCAGGAAGAATCTCCTCCTTATAGGATCAGCAGGTCTCAAAACCTGAGGCACTACAAGCAGGCAATTCCAAACAAACAGAAACAAACTTCAATTTTTGATCCAGCATTTTGCACATACAAAATAATAAGAGATCTCACAAAGCTTGCAAATCTCACTGTATTTCCTTTAGTAGAGAACAAGGACATTAACAGAGGAGAAATAAAGTAAAAACTGCAGAAGATTTCTCTTCTTGAAAAAACGTAGAGGACTAATTGCTTAGTGAGATCCAGTTGTTCAAGGCCAAAAACATATGGAAGAACCCAAAGCTACCTTCATATATTTCTGAAATGAACTGCTACAATAGGTAGATTTGGATTTAACTTCCTAAAAGGTGTTTGAAACACAGTACTTAGGGCATGTTTACAACACAGAAGCAAAGGTAAAAACAACAAATCAATTTGTCTACTCTGAACACTCCCTGAAATGCAAGAAAGGCCTCATTGTTACCTCAGCTATCAGAATCTGTCACATTGTACATTACAGTGGAATCAACCAGGAGATTTATTTGCTTAGATTACCCCTAACCTCAAGAATTTTAAAATAATAAGTTGTATACCTTAAAGAAAGCAGCCAAGTATTATTTCCAGTAAGTGTGAGTTATTTTGCACGGAAATAACATTTCAGTTGTGTTCATGTACAAAGAAGCAGCAACAACACAACACAGCGTCCTGATGGAAGTGATAACATCTGTGTTACACCATTGGTTCTACCAGCAGGAATGTGAAACCTTCTCTACGCAGATATTAAAATTTAGAGCTCAGTTCCTATCAGCTCAGCGAGATCCTCCAGTATCCTCAGAATTCACAGGGTAACTTTTTAACAAAGCCCGAGGGGGGGGTCTGGGCAGTGACTGCAGTGCAAAGTCAGTGCACTTTAAAATCAGAAGACAATTTTCAATATGTTCTACGAATCAGAGGCTCTAAGAAAGCAGGCAACAGACAATCTGTGCCAGTGGGAAGCCACTGGTGGACCCACAGTCTCCAACAAATACATGGAGTTAGGAAAAGTACCAGTCCCTTACTGCAGGCTGAGATGGCTCAGCTGATGCATGACTGCCAGGCAGAGCACTGCAGTACACAACAAATAAAACATACCTGCTCAAACAAACTTCCTGGTCTCTGTTCCAAGGAGCTTATGCATTAAAAGGAACAAAGAGTAAACTCCATAATACAAAACTACATCAGAACTGCAGGTGCATGGCACTTGAATAAGAAAACAGTACTCAAACTGTTTGCTGGATAACATCTGATCTACTCCACAGTGAAGTCCTAATTTATATTTTCCCCACAACATCAGAATATAAAAAGTTTTCTAAAGAAAATAATTTAAAAGAAATCTACAGATAGCACATCTACTAGCCTGGCTGTTGTATTTAAAGAGTAGCTGCAGCATGCAGCTCACGCCTGGAAGAACAGGAGGCTGCAGCTCTTAATGAACCATCTGCAAGTATTGTGGCAATTCAGTGTACCTGAACACTTTGTATTCCTACAACAGCATTAGGTCACACTGATATGAAAAAGCTAAATGGAAAGCAAGGCTCATTTTATTGAGTTACATCTGGTTAATTTAAAAAAAAAAAATTTAAACTGCAATCTTTTTTAAAAAACTATTTTTTTGTACAATCAGTGACTGTATGAGGTCACAATGGAGTGAGTGATCATCAGGACATTATCAAATGATCATAAATATGTACTATGAAGAAGTTGGAAATGCTACTGGAACACAGAAATAGTACATTACATTAACTCATTTGCAGTTTACAAAGACAGACCCATTAGTTGGTAAACTGTCCCTTCCCAATTGCTTCTCCTATCAATCAATCCACCTTCAAAATGAACTTGCAAAGAAAAGAGAAACATGAAAGCAAGCCTGCATTTCACCGAAACTGTCTATTCAAATGTGTGCTGCAGGGCTAATTTAATGGTTTATGTGCCAGCTTACTCTGAGTGACAAAAGACACATACTAAAGCCTCAGAACAACTATTAAGCAATCGGGAATGACTCTTTTCATGTTAATGCTAGATTTGGCAAGCTCTTGCACACCATAAATTGAAAATTGTGCTCTGTCTTCCCCACCTTTACTATATTTACTTTCCGTTCAAGGCATCAAATACAGAGGAATTGCTGTCAAATTCACCCCACAGACAGAGCATGAGAAATTCTGCAGATAATAAAAAAAACCAGTCCTCTCTCCCTCTCATGGAGAAAGCAGACATGCATCTTTTCCCCTACAAACAGAAGCTCAGATTCTAGCAGCCATTTCACAACTGAAAAATCTTCTGGCTTCCAAACTGTCACTGAGGTACAGACACTGTGTTAGAAGACAAAACACCGCTTGGCATTTTAAGAGGATGCTTTAGAATGGAAGCGACTGCCCAAGCACTCACTACAGAGATCATTATCTGTTTCAATTATGAAGGTAATTACTTGCCTAGAACCAGAATTACCACATTTAAAGGAAGATTGTCCTACCTCCCACCGGTTTTAAAGATTAGATCTGCATTAGGTGCTCCCTTCGGATGCTGGTAACGAGGCCGCCGCTCACGATTAGTATTTGCTGGAGCTGGACGCTGTGCCAGAGACTGCAACATTTCTGGGATTTCAGGCAGAAGAAAAGTAAATAGAAGAAAGTTAAATACATTTTCTATGCATCGTTTTTACACAGGAATTTACACATGCACATTTCACTGCCATTTGCACTTACACTTTGCTGTAGAGTTAACACTCAAGTTATTCCACAGAAGTTAATTACAAAAAGGTGCAAACTGCATCCACAGCTTTGATAAACGCAAGCTACCCCATCATATGAACTTGCATTTCCAGATGTTCATACAGAAGGAACTGCCAGCAATGGTTTTCATCACAGATGCTCAAGAAAAGGCCTGCGACCTTTTCTTTCTAAACACATCAGCTACCACTTTCTTCATCAGTGATCGGGAACAAAGACTCACAGCAGCATGAGGGCATCAACATTAAACCTCCCCGGAATAGTAACAACTGGACAATGCTGCTGCCAATTAAAGGCTCAGCAAGAAACCTGTCCTAAAATTAGGCATTGCCAGGCAGGTATTTAAGTCTAAGCTTGGCATAATTGGATCATTTTCCAGGGAAGACAGGCACCTGAAGAAGGTGACTCAGCTGACCTACATTGCACCAGCTGTCCCAGGGATGGAGTTTTTCACTTTATCATCAGCGGGAACAATTTGGGCACAGAAAGCAGCCTACACTATCCAGTTTAGCCCTGGAAAGCCAACTTATGGGCACTTTAAACTAGGATAGTATTGTATTTTAACATTTGGTAAAACTTAATTTCTAAAACTTTATTTCCTTTTTTAATGATAAAAAAATGTTTCTTTACCAGGCTAAGTTAATGCTTAAGTAGCTAATATAATTACAGATACATCATAGGAGGTAACCTCTGTTAATACATCTAATGGAAAGTATTCCTACAGTCCACCTGAGCAGGGATCTGCATTACTCAGCAAACAGATGGGATAAACGAAGGGGAAAAGTGGAATAAGCTGTTAAACAGATTATGTTTGAAAGTCTGCTCTGTCTGGTTCTCCAGTCTCTGTAATCTCATTGGAGACACACACCCATCACCTGCTGCACACACACTGCTCTCAGTGGGGCCAAGCCAGAGACTCTAATGAGGTTCCTTCACCATTTACAAAATGCAGGTGGAGCTTTCAGTAAAGTTATCCACCCAGTCTTGGAGAAACTGGGAAACCGTGACTGATTTAAAATTCCTATCAGTGTCAACAGTCAGTGACCCTTGTATTCATGTTCTGTGCACTGAACTGAGCACCTGGCAAAGGCAGCCACTGAACACACTGACAGCCCATGTTTGTAAACACCATGAAACATCAGCCTTCCCAAGAACCCCAACAACCCCGTGTGCCAGGAGAGAGCTCTGGGGGCAGCGAGGAGACTCAGGAGGAAAACCAGATTAGGGTACCCTGCCAGGCAGGTGTGAGCAGCAAGCAGTGAATGAACAAGTACATGCACATCTGCCTCTTCTCTTTTCCACACAGCAGGTGCAAGGAAATATGGGCCTGGGAAGTTTGGTACTGGAGAATGTAACAGAAGGCAGAGATAGCAGGGGAGCACAGTGTGTTTTCTAGGCTGAAGGCACATCACCAAACCTCCTTGGTTTTTCAGTGAAGAAAAAAATAATCTGCACAGAAAAGTACCAGTCTAAACTAGAGAACCACCCAAGTTCTTAATAGTTCTTTAAATTAAAAAATGCTTGTAATATACTAAGCTTTGCTGAAACATTAAATCTTTATCTGATACTACTTTGAAGTACATCATGGTGAATTTCCATCTATTAGCTATCCTGTAGAGATGAAAAAAACAACAAGTACATGTGCAAACGTTAGGACGACCCTGAGGCATTCTTCCGCCCTCAGTAATTTCAAAGCTTGAAAAAGAAATTTAAACCAAACACTTCCATTCAATGAGTAGGTACCAACTTGTCACAGACAGGATGACTCTTCAGAAGTAACATCAACTGCCTAAAATCTAAATAAAAAATTGTTCCAAAGGCAAATGTAATTTGACCCATTTAATTTAGTCTGATTAAAAGGTCCTTTCTTAGTTTGGTTTTACTCTGTATATTACCCAGGTTAAGATGCATCAACAGCTGTTTTAAAAAGTGATGTCAATTATGGAAAAACCTTTTTCTTTTGTGTTGACTTTCTTCCCGCAACTAAATACAGCAACTAAATAAAAATCTATGAGAAAATTTAAAAAAGTGTATTTCCAGTTATCAATTAATACCAGTTTTCTGATTTTGCCCAACAAAACTAATTTGGATAAAAAGCACAATTGCTCACAATAAAGTTCTAGATTAAAACAGTTCTTTTTAGATATCAACAAAGTCATACAACAGGGTATAAAACCCAAATGCCTTCACCAGTAGAAATATCAGAAGTATCTAATGAGGAAAAACCCGCAAAAAGTCTGAGAGAAGCACTAAAATGTCTAATTCTAGAGCGTCCCTCTACCTTGCTCACAATTGGGTTTTATAAGAACAGAGTGTCTCAGGAAAGTTTCTGAGCTAATTACCACGTTTAACACTAAGAATATATTGTGCTACCACGTCAGAGCTCTGCAGACACTCACTTTGGAACATACTCCTTTCTACAATTACAAGTTTAGTTCTGGTACTATCAAAGTCTGCAAGAAGTACTGGATTCCATAGTGTTTTAAAATTAAAACTGCTTTAATTTCCCACTTCTTGATGAACAATGACCTTTCACTAAATGCCTTAAATGAGATTTCCTGCTAATTAACTACTTACACTGTGATTACTACCAGACTACAACATCTTTACAAAAAAAAAGCAGAGCAAAAACTTTTGAGATGTTAAATGGAAACAAGGACATAAGACATCAGTTTTATTGCTCTGGCTTTGTTTACTATCTGAGTAAGCCAAGGGAAGTTGAATCTGAAAAAAACCACAATCCAAAACAAACCACCCAACAACTAAACAGATGAAGTGCACCTGTCTGAGGACTGTATGATCTGCTGTATTAACTGTTTGCTTCAATCTGTCCAGCTTCTAAAATGCCTGACTTGCACGTCTTCAAAAAACAAATTAATTGTGTAATCTGTATGAAACCCTCGTTGTGTTAATATATGCTTATGCTCCAGATTTGAGGACTCCTAGAACCTTTACAATATGAAGCTGAGGTAACCTTTTGTATTTCTCGGGTGAAGGTTACCTCAGGACTTGCAAGCTTCTGCAAGACTAAGGAGTCTAAGTATTATTAATATCTAAAACACCTATTAATAGCTTAAAAGCAGAGCTTTAATTGCACAAAATTCATCTTGTATCCAACTCAACTGTCTTGCAGTAAACATCACATTAATTTTGTATTACCTTAATTTTAAAAGGACAATCTGTTATTTCCCTTTCCCAAAATAAATGGAAATGCTGAAATTTGAGACCCACTTGAAAATTCCTTTTCATGGTAAAGCTACAAAAACTTCTTCAAGTATAAAGACCAGGGAGGAAACAATAAACTACTAAAACCAAAATACAAGTTTCCCATAAGTACTGCAAATCAATATTTAGAACTTCAGCTGCTAATCATCACAAATAATGCTTTCTGCAGATCCACAAAGGCTCCCCCGAAAATAAAAACCAAATACTTGGTGATTTTCTTACCCTGATAGTCCTCTTGTTCCTGCCGTTCATTGATATCCAAAGTGAGCTTTTTCATCCTCATTCTCTCCTCCTGCTCTGCTTGCTGCTGGTTCCAATGGTTTGCAGCAAGTTGGGAAGACATCGGTACATTTAGGATCTTAAACTGCAAATGAAAATAAGATTTTAAGTGCCCATCAGAGAAAAAAACCCAACCAATACAAAACAATCCAAAATACAGAAATGCTATGGTTATTTCTAGGTTATTTCAATGAGGTACTTTTACAGAAGTTTCTACTGTGAAGCATGTTGTTGGTTTGTTTTGAACCTCTATTTCACATAAAGCAGCATGAGAAAATGCAAGACCTGCTGAAGACACAGAGAACACACAAAAAAAGGCCGAGTTCAAAACCCATTACACACAGTATTCATGTGAACAAAACTGACTGTCTTTCCCCAGGAAGGCATAGCCATATGCTTTATTTCTTGTTTTCATACCAGCTGATTTGCCCACAGGGAATTACCCGTGGTCTTGAGGTAAAAGCACCACAGCTGGTTCCGAAAGCTGCATCCCCCTCTTAAGGTCTCTTCCTTCCAAAGAGATGAAGCCCCCTGAGCAGAATATCTACTACTATCCCTTGTGGAACAGAGGAATAACATTTCATTTCAAGCATTTCAGACATTCCCTGGAATTCCCTGGCCAGTACTTTTCTTTTTAAGAATAACTTTGGCTCCCCAGTACCTCCTCTTAGTCTAGAGACAACCATGGTGTCAGATTGATCTTTTCCTCCCATACCCAAATGTGCCCACCACACATTCTGATTTAAACACCCATTATCTGATTTGCCATAAGGTACACCAGGCACTCCCACAGAAGTATCCTCTCTCTAGAAATCCAGCTGATATTTTCAGGTAGGTGTAGGGAAGCTGACTTCTTTTTCCTCAGACTCAGAAAATCCAATTTGTTACTTCTACGTATCTATTTTTTACAATTGTTCCAGAAGAGAGAAATCATTCTTAATCTTATCCACAACTAAAACAACAGTTGTAAGAAAATCCTTAATGCTGAAATTTGCAAACATTTAGAAAAATCTCACTTCCTCCTTCAACTCCATGTCCATTAGAAATAAGTATTTCTATGCCAAAAGAAGGGTAATGCGTTTAAGGATAATCACTCTCAATATTCCATGAACTACTCTGAATCCTGTTCCTTGTTACTCGTCATGGGAGATCTATTTCCAAAGAAACAGAAGTAAATTCTTAAGTGTTCTTTTCTGTTACACTGTCAAAAACTGCAGAGAGATAAATTATCAAAACCTCTGCTGAGAAGGTTTAAAAGCAAAATCCTCACCACCTGCGGTTAGTATTTAATGCAATAATCACTAAACAGTCTCAAGGTATCTCAGAGAGTAATGCCCCACTAGCAGCAGAGTGATGAGTGTGAGAAGACTCAGGTGAAGCACTTACAAATAAACTGTCTTTGAAACAGTAAAGACAGACTCTTGCAAAGATCCAAGAAAAACTTGGGTACAGTAAATCCCTAAACTCTACCAACTACAAGATGTAGTTGGATGAGATCTTTTGGGGTTTGGGGCAAGGGTAATAGCATATTATATTGAATATAAATATGAGCTTGTTATTAAGGTGTGCAGGGAAGAATAGAAATGGAAGCTGAAATTCCAAGAGCAAAGCGAGCTCTGGTTACTTATTACTGAGCAGGCTGTGCAGGTTCCCAGATATCATCAAATGAATGTTACGTAAACTACACTAATAACTAATCCATTAGCAGCATTTAATGATAAAAATCATTCCTCAGCTTCACCATTAAGCTCCTCATCCATTTTAATATGTCCTTTGTATTTTCTCTGTTCTATGGCTTTACCAGCTAAATGGGATTGGTGTTTTCAGACAGGATGCTTAAAGAAAAATAAAACTGAACTATAGAAAGGTGTAAATGAGAGAGATACAGAAAAACAACAGCCCGGCAATTAACAAAACACCACTGAGTCACTAAATCAAGGCAATCAGCTGCCAGCTGAAGTCAAGTCACTGATGACAATTACTACAGGATATGATGATTACTGAACAACTGAAACATTTCCAATTTACAAATAGTGAAGAGGTGTATCAAAAACCTCTTATCAAATCTGTGAGACAGGCAGGACAGAGGATTGCACGTTAAAGATGTCAAACTGAAGGAAGATCAAAAATCATTATTCAGAAACCTAGACCACAGATTTTATAAAAATGCCATGAGGTAAAGACATAAATGAGACTAAAAAAATTCACATTCAGGGAGAGATTTGACCATTCCATGGATATTATCATTCTTTTATAGAGCCTTGCTAAAAATCTTTCAAAGGTAAGGAAATATTTTGTCTTAGATAGTAACCGAATTTCTTCACTTTCTTTTTACTGTCTATATCTCAGTTTAGTTCATACCTACCTGGCATGAAACTTCTTGGTTCAGAAACACCAAATGGTATTAGATACAGCTCAGCTCTGATCCTTTATGATGCCAGCATTATTTCCCCTTGCTCTCTCATGGCACATGGATATATCACAATGCCATCGTCTTAATTTCAAATAACCACGTTAGATTCTACTACTGCTAGTTTTCTAAGTTTTGAGGACAAAATATGGTATCTTGTCACTATTAGCCTACAATGACCATTAATTTGGATATATGCAGCCGGTAAATTCCAGTCAGTTGCTCTCATATTACTTCAAAAAAACTACTTGTCAATGCTGCACTAAAATCTGGATGGACACTGACATGTCAACTGAGTGTCTGGCAACTGGACCTCCACTACCAAATGTTACCCTTGGGAAGGAAGCACAGCACATCCCATTTTTCTAACATTTATTGTTTCAGGAGCACGACTGATAAACAACACAGAGACTGAAATCATTTCTAGCAGAGCAAGCAAGTAGGCTGATGTCATTTATCACACTGGTGACTGTGCAGATGAAGCTACTTAACAGCTTCCCAGGTTGCTGCAAACTTCTTTTGACTGTTTTTAAAAGCTGAAAGTTTCCAGCTATAACTTAACAATGAATCACTTCAAAACTCATTGCACATTCTGCTCATGCAGATTTAAAATAAAGCACTGTAAGAAGGAATAATTATTTTCTTTTCAACTCCACCTCTTCTTTCCTGCTTATTTTTCTATTAAAACTCTGTACTAAAACACTATTTTTTTTCTGAATACAGAACTATGGACAAAGAAGCCTTTCATTAATTCAAGAGCTGAAGTAGTCTATAAAGCAACTGTTTTCTACATTTCTAGAAACACTGAGAGAAGTTTTGGCAGGAAGAGCCTACTCCAAAAACCAAATATTGTGGGAGGAGCAGGGAAAACTCCTGAACAAGTTCTGCTTTCTTTCTAAGTCACATTTCTGCAATACTTTCCCCTTTACATGGAATATGAAGATCCCAAAATTGCTTGTAACTACAGATACTCCTAGTAAATTATCCTGAAAAAGCTAAACAACATTTTTTAAAAATAGGAGTTCTCTTAAATCCCTTCTCAGACCAATGACCACAGTTAAAAATCTCCCACTCAGAGCTTTTGTAGAACTTTGTATACCACATTGAGGTTCCAGGAAAACAGAATAACCACTTCCTACATGGATTTTTGAAATGTGTTACATACAAAGGAAGAGAAGAAGCTTACTTCAGGTTTATACACTCCAACAGCTACACTACTGTCACAATTTAGGTAATAAATGTAAAAACCACGTAATGACATCAATCTAAACACTTGAAAGGCTCAGATACATGGCATGAAACAATTCCTTGGGTATGCTTTCCATATAAATTCTGAGTAATTTATTTTCATCAAATTATACAACCAAAATGAAAAGATTTCTTTAAAAGCCCTAAACCATGACAAGAAATACATGTGGAATGTGTTAGGTAGAGATTTGTGTACTGTGCATTTGCTGAGCTAGGAAAATTCAAACATACCCTGGAGAAAAGAGCCAAGACTAACATATAGCTTAGCTGCATGAAGCAAGGAACTAGTTTGTTTTATCAACCTGATTTCCTGATTTAAGTTTTTCCAAGAGATTCACTCCATGCACTCTGGAATAGTCCCCTAACAGTGTCTTCAGGGACAATGACTTTTTTTCTTTTTGCAAGTTGAAGAAATTCAGCCAAGTGGAAGTTACTTAGGAAATGGAATTTAGCAATGATCATATATCTTGATTTGAAGCTGAAAGTGTTTTCAGGGAAAGCTGTAGAATCTTAAAGATTCTGGAATATTCCTTTTTCTTTCTACTCCTTTCAACGTTCAGTGGCAGTCCACCAACCACATCTCTTCATCTCCCACAACTATATCTAAAATACATGCAGCTATACCACTGACCTACTGATAGAACCACCAAATGTAAATAGCAATGACATAATCTGACCACAGAATTTTTCTACATCATTTCTATTAACAACCAAGAATTCCAAGAAATTATATATGGTATTTTCCATGTGTCAAAATGAAGCTGTTTGTATCTGACTTTGGGAAATGAAAGAAGAAATAAAAAATTCTGTGTTACTCTGTTTGAAGTGAAAGGTTTTTATTTATTTAAAGAGTATCTATAGCTTACCTGCTGTTTGTTGCCTTTTCTTGTTAACATGACAAATGGCATCGTGTCCCCAGACTCTGACTCTCCTTCCCCACCTCCAAGTGGGGGGCCCTTCTTCAGCTGACTTTTGAGATGCAGAGGAATAGCAACATCCAACTGATGCACTTTAACAGATTCACCACTCCGTTGCTATGAAAAAAAAGTGAATTCTATAAATGACCAGATGCTGACACAGTCAGTCAGGCTGGCAACATTCAGATTTTCACAACTGAGAAAAGGTTTAACCTTCCAGGAAAATGAAGTAATATATAAATACATTTATTAGGCTTACTATATTTTCCTTTTGTTTTCCTTGCTTGTGAAGAAGAAAGTTACAGGGCAATCTCTTAGGGAAAGAAATCTAGAGACCTGCTGAAACACACTATAGAACATACATTCTTAATTTAAGGTGTTTTTTGTACATCTTATTAATACATTTATTATACAGGGCTTGCTATATTATATATATAATATATATATATCAATACTCAGACAGATGTGACTAAGAAAATAAAGTACTAAAAGCTTATGTAAATTTAAATGTATCTGCATTTTAAGCCTATTAAAACCTAAGATAAAGTCAGAAGTTTTGCACAGTATCTGCTTCAGTCATTATTCATTCTGTAAAATATATGTCAGTATGTCAAGTATTTACTGGGCAAACAATCCAATTAACAGCTATTTTACAAAAGCCAAACAAGTCAACTGCAGAGAAGAGGCCAAAACAAAGAAAAAAAAAATCTTCATTCCTGTAGTATGGTAACCTAAGCATTAACCACTTCCTACTTTAAGAAAAAAATCAACTACATTTAGCTGTACATTAAATTAAGAAAATAACTCTTTATACCTGAAGATTTTCCAGCATCATTTTATCCAAGGCCTGAATGAAGTCCTCATCCTCTGCACAAGGGACATGCTTCAGTCCTCCTCCTTTAATCATTACTTCCTATTGCAACGGGAAAAAATCATCTGTTACACTAGTTTCAGAAATATGAATATTCAGTCTAGAAATAAGTAGAAAATATCCTTATTGCTTCTATATCATACACAATCAAAAGGTTTATAGATGCAAGTTGTTCAAGAAAAGTTTTCAGCCTTGATTATTTTCTTGAAAGGCATATTTCCTGATTTATGGTCACTCATAAGATTCTGACAGACTCATGTGTGTTTGTGTGCAGGTGCACGGACGCACTCAAGATCTGGCAAGATTAAAAAAAAGTTTCTATCCTTAACACACCTATTTTAATTCAATTTTCCATTAAGTCCATAAAGTTAGATGGTATTTTCAGGACAAAAACTACCCTTCAATTATTTGGAAAGCACAACAACAAAAATGTCAAAAGTCAGAACCCTAACACATTGTTCTATAATGTTCATTATTTCCTTATGTAACTGCAATTCAGGCTCAACCAGATGGGTTCTTTAGCTGCAAACCTTATAATCTGTCAATCCCAAATTTGTATTGTAGGAATTTCACACTTCTTGGCTTGTCTCCTTTTCTGTTTTGAGATCTAGTGGAGTGTAATTGGTTTACCTGGTTGTATCCCACCAGTTTGCTACTATTGCTGGCATTGCAAAACCACCACTTACACAGTATTTTCCAGTCTAGCTACCTGTGAAAGCTCACAGTCTTGAGAAAACATTTTGTAGTGAATGTGACAGCATAAAAATTTTTCAAAAGTTTGCAAACATGAAAATAAGCTATAAAATGTATTTGAAAGAATAAGAGGAAGTGTCCTTGCTGTATTTTTCCAGATATGGTATGAGCAGCACTGGCAAAAAACATTGAGTAAAGAACACCAAAGATGCAAATTCAATTCACTTATCTCCAGGTCAATACATACTGTATTCTCCTCATCCGTTTCATTTTCCTTATTGGAGTCTGTAAGATAATCTGTGTTCTCTTCCTCCTCTTCTTCACCCTCTTCTTCCTCATTGTCAGAGCCCTCCTGAAACATTCAATTTTAACTGCTGACTATTTTAAAACAAGAAGGACAGCTGGTTCCTCAAACATTTTCCTAAATTCTTCATGTTGCTTAGTTAAGTCTTTGTATATTTGTTTGGTTTTTATTTCACGTTTCAGTCTGAACTCACTCAGCTTTATTACTAATTTCACAAATGTACAGCAGAAACCTGGGACTACTGGCTGATACACACTCCCACTGAGAGGGAACTCCACAAGCTGGAGGAATGGATTGGCAAGAACTCATGAAATTCAAAGAAGGGAAATACAAAAATCTCCAGGGGTGCCTTCCCTACCCTGCAACTGTTTCAGATTCTATTGATACTAATTTATGGGTGAAGGCACAAACCCAGCCAAACTTCAGGACCTTTAATGCTGAGAGACATCTATTGAAAGAAAGCTTATTAATAAATCAACCAGACCAAGCATATGGATAAAAACTGTTCTCTATTTCCTTGATGAACTCATTTTCTTGTAACAATACCATTATCACGTCAACTTTGCTGTGTCATAGTGACAAGCCAGAATTTCTACATATTTGTGGGTTTTTTATTGGCTCCACCATTTTTGATTGAAAATATTATTAGCACAGTAAACAAGGAAGGTTTTTATGCTCCATAAATCTTTTATTTATTTGTATTGCACAGCATACCCTGAGCACCTGTTATTTTTCCTAATGACTGCTTTGACATTTAGTCAATACATTTGCTTCTACAACAGATAAAGAAAGTAATCTGGAAGTGAGTTCTTTTAATGCCAAAAGCTGAAGGTATCTTCTTGCTGAGAAGCAGCACATATCCTGAGCAAAGCTGTCAGGTTCAAGTTTCTGCCAAAATAAGGAACAAGCCTCAGACACTCAGTTTTCCACATACAGGGAACTGAGATGGGAATATCCTCACAGTCGTGACTGGGCTGTGCACACCCAGATTTCACCTGCTAACTCTGACTTAGAAGGGCTTCAGAGAGTAACAAGCAATCAAAACCACTTCTTTTACACAAGGCAAGGTAAATGATTAAGCTCACCTCTTCTTCTGGCTCATTTACTTCACTTTCATTTCCAGATTGTTCCTCTGTCTCTGCTCCACCTTCCTCCTCTTCTTCATCCTCTTCCAGATTTTCTCCTTCCGTAATGGAATCCTTGGAATCTTTGTCATTCACAATTCCTGAAATTTGGAAAAAGACAAAGATTTAGAACATTAGAACACATATAACCAGTCAAGTTATATGTGGAAAATCACTTCAAAAGTCCATTGTTACTGACCACTAAAACTTCCCATTGGTCATAATATTTGACTTCTAAATGAAACATTTCTTATGTCGTTAACTTAGACATAAATTGTAATAATGTCCTGTCAGAAATGGAGGAAAACCTTATAGAGAATGCTTAAGATGTTCCAGAGAACAGAAGAAGCTGTGCAAACTGCCTTAAAACATTCTCAAACTGAATGTGGACCCTCCTGAAACACGGAACAAAATCTGAGTACCAAACTTCAGAGACTGCATAAAACCAGCAGAACTCAGAGACATGAAGCTCCTGCAGTCTTTGCTGAAGTATTTCCCTCTACTGTCAATTAACAGTTTTGAAACAACAATTTTCTCAGTGTATAATATATATCTTTATGCCTTCTCCTAATGCTCTGAGGCTGTACTTGAACCTATGAGGATATAGGTGCCTATATGAAATCTCTGGGAAAGGAAAGTCTCTTTTACAAGTACTATCTGGTGTGCTCATCCTCCTGGCAGACATGTCTGACAATTCTTACACCATGTGTTTAGTTCATCTTGAAGTTTCTCTTGCTGACCTTCTTGCCTTCTGTCCTTCAAGATGTTTTAGTTTACTCTGTGTGTAAAATATCAAACATAAATATCTCCTTTCTTTCAGAAAGGCATCCTTCAATCTAATACCATTATCTGTACCATTTCCACAGAAGTGAAAAATTAGTCTTAGCTTTTCCCAGTGTTTCAGTGTCCAGTTTAGTCTTAGATATAGATTTCAATCAGAATGTTTTTAAGAACTGAGCATGGTTCTGATTCAGGAAAAAATCAGATCTGTTTTTAGAGAATGACTACTGCAATATTTAAGTCATCCAATGCAAACCCCTCAAACACCCCCCATACACTACTGTTCTCATATATTTTTTTTTCTTTTCTTAATTTACAAAGCCATTTAATCCTTCAGAGGACTGCTGGTGTCAGGATTCTATGCCACTAGTTTCTCTACGAATTTACTGAGGAGTCAACACAGTCACTATCCAGGTTGTCATTCCTTTTTTGAAATTAGACCAACTGCACTTAGGGTCAGTCATCAGTGTAAAGTTTTGTGAAGCTCCTGGGTTTTTTTAGGAAGGAAGTGCTGCGTACCTTTCAAAAGAATATTACAGTTTATATAACTTGTATACTTCTTCTTGGTTATCATTTTGAGAGCATGAAAACCATAAGTTTAGACTACACCACAGAGGAATTCTAATCTGCTTTTCAGTTACTAAGTAGGGAATTTCAAGGCATGTCAATTAAATAATCAGCATTATTAAAAAAAAGTTCCTCCTAATACAGAAGTTGACACCTTTTATGTGGTTATTAGACATATTCATCCCACCGAATGAAAGAATTATTCTTAAAAATTGAATGTCCAAGTATGTGAAGTGCTCTAAGTAACACTTAAGTGTAAAATTTACATATAAAATCTTTTCCTGAACAAGCTTGTTTTCAAATAAAAATGGAAGATTAGAAAACAACTCCATTTAATAATGAACACAGCAGTATCCAACATTTTCTAAGAACGGATATGTACAAGAGGTTTAAAGGTTAATATGATGATAACAGTTTAAATACCCATTAATCAGTATATTTTCTACTGAGCTGTGCTGCCATCCCAACTGTTTTCTCCTGAAATTAGTGTGATTACTACATTTTTCTGATTAAATTAATGATTTTCTTCCTCATAACTTGCACCATGTCACTCCATAAATTAATATACACACACACTTCTACTCTCTAAACATGATTATATTAAAGAGTATTCATAGTGATTATTTTTTACAACACCTATTAGAGTTACAGAGATTCTGTATGGTATCTATGATGATTACAAAGAAACATGCAAAAAAGGTACAAAAATATTTCCATCATGAGAATAAATGACCATAACAATAACAATAGTTACCTATTACCAAGATAAAGAGATAATTTTAAGAACTAGAGAAATTGTCAAAAAACCTAACTTCCCTTGCACATTTTCTTACCCAATTTTATTAAGAATTCTCGTTCCAAGTCTTGCACCTGTCTGACAGCTTCTTCCAGAGAATTGCAGAGCTTTATCTTTGGTCTCAGCAGTTCCAGTGTATCACTGATCATATAGTCTATGTCTATAGGAAAAGGGTGGTCTTTTGTCCAAACATCCAGACTTTTTTTCCACCACACATAGCGCTAGAATACCAAATATTGAAATCAATTATATGCATACTGATGTTTATAAACCATTTAAGTTATGAAGTTTAAAATGCCATATTTGTACAGTAAAAAAATGCAAAAGCTTTCATGCCACTACTCTCCTATTTCATATAACTATTAGATATTTTGCTATCACTAAAAGTTGTTTGATAACACTGGATATCACAAACATTAAGAATCATAACTACTGTTATAAGTATGAAGAGTCAACAAAAAAACCCTGACAAGGAAGTGCCTTCCCATGGTAAACTCTTTCTACAAGAGCTGACCATTTAACAACCAGCTAGCTTTCAATTCCTTCCCCCAAATATTTTCAAGACAACTAACCTCCCCAAAGGTGTATTATGGGGAAAAGGGGGAAAACATAATAAAAAGAATCTCTAGACTGCAGTCAGCTTCAACTGCCTTATCCAGTTTGCTTTACAACAATTTCACATATACCTCTTAGAGTGACATTGTAAAAAATAAATGCTGATTTTAAGCAAAACTAACAGTAGAAAACTTGAGAACCAAGGTGCTGCAAAAACTGCATCTGAAAATGAAATATGAGTAACAGAATCTTACTTAAAAGATGACATGCTCAAGAGGAAGGCTTTCTGAAAATATTAGGTGTAGCAGAATTACAATGATGTCTTCCCCAAAACATTTACTTTTACACTTAAAAATCAGACCACATCATACTGTGAGCAGCCTGGTCTAGTGGGAGGTGTCCCTGCCCATGGCAGGGGGTTTGAACAAGGTGGTCCTTGAGATCCCTTCCAACCCAAACCATTCTGAAGTTCTACACTTCAAAACAACATTTTACACCTTGCATGCAGATGAGTGATTTGTATCCTTAAGGTTTGAAATAACTTATCACCTTAATTTTAATTTAATACCTTTGTTTTAGTATAAATTATAGAGAAAAGCAGAAGGAAAAAGAACTTAAATCCAGAAAGCTTTAGTATGAATTCCATGGTCTAGAATTCCTCACTTCAGTGTTTAAACACTCATTATGAAATCTTTTCCCCACTTCATTACATTTATTGAGACAGAACTTTGCTGCAACTTGTGCCCACTACCTCTCATCCTTTCACTATGCATGCCTGAGAAGTATCTGACTCTTCTTTCTCTACAAAAACCATTAGCTGAGGACAGCAGCCTAAATAATCTCTTCCTAAAGTTCAGCAAACTCCAATGTGAGCACTGAGCATCTCCTGATCATTTTGGCATAACTCAACATAATACATCGCTTGAAACTAAAACTGCTACCAGACAGACAAAATACTACAAATTACAGTGCCAGAGAACAATGAGATAAATACATACCAGACTGACTTATATCAGCTTGTTAAAGAACTTTACAGATCTGCATAAAATTTAGAATACCTGAAAATATACAAGGAAGCAATCAAGTTTTCGCTTGCTGGATCCTCTGTCAAAATACTGCCCACAGGTATCAAGGATAGTACAGACAAGTCTGATTCTGAAAAGATGTTCTGGAGGGTCCAGTGGACTAGGACTGCCATCAGGGTTCACACCAAACGAGGTGAAGGAATACAGAGTTCTAAAGATTACAGCTGACTCCACCATTCGATAATTGTAAAGCTCCCCCAAAAACTTGGCACTGCTGATCCGTCGTTGGTTGAACTTTGGTTGATTAACCTTTACCAAAAAAGAACAAGAAAATTCACTCTATCATGCAGACACAATAGAAAATTTAAAAACCCAAACCCAACCAACCTCTCACAAAGAAAAAAGTGTATAAAAAATTGACATAATTTCTTATAATAAAAGATGGTTATTTATGGCTACACACATTACATGAAAGGAAACATTACAAAGTAATTATGAAAGCTGGTCAGCGAGTATTTAAGTTCCAATACATTTAGCATACACTCCATCTTGAATCTATGATGACTTTTCATCACCCAGAGAATTCTTGTAATTATAACAGCTTTTTAAATATGGACTGGTCTCCAAAGTTACTGGAAGTTGTGTAAATCTGTCTACACGGTTAAAGAATAAATTCTATGGCCTTACTATGGTAAGGGAGGCAAAACAATTTCCTTCAATAATGTTAGTTTTGTTTTGTTGGCAGTTTTTTTTACTACAGTTATTCTATTAATTTAAATAAACCTATACAAAGCAAGTAACTGAGGTACGAAAGTCATCAGACCAGAAAAAAAAGAGAATCCAAGGATTCCTTTCTTTAAGTACAATTACTTTACTTTTCCTTCCAACATAAGTAGGTGAATATAATTTAACAATGATACTGATTGCTTACCTCCATTCCTAGTCGAATATCCTCTAGCACTCCATCCACAACATGAATTCCCACATCTTCCTGGTAAAGGACCAACCCTGCTAAGAGGTTGGCTACACAGTGAATACTATTATATTTCACATTCCAGATGTTGATCATACAGCATATAACATAGTCCTTAACTTCTGCATCCTGCCAAGGCAGCTTGCGCATCTGTCTCAGGACCTAAACCAAATTTTAAGACAAGCTTCACATTTTAGCAGGTAAAATATCAAGATGCTCCCTGTCATCCTCCCTCTCTCTTGGCTGGGATGAAATCCCTGTCAGCACCTGAGAACAACCTTGTTCTCCCTTCCAGGCATCCTCTAGACCTGCAGTGGCTATGGAAGACTGCATGCACAAACCCAACTGCTGTCCTTGAGCTACTGATCAAGCTGTCCAAGGCTGTTCCATAATTTTCTAGCTCTTACAGTCTGTATTTAACTGAAACCTTTTACCCTTTACTTTCCCAACACAAGGTACAGAACACAGTGATTCTCATCTCACTCTCCCTTTGTTCAGCATTTGATTCTGTTGACAACAGAGATCCACTATGGAGCTTCTACGTGTTCCAACAAAAGAAATGAAACCACTTTATTCATGAATACAAAAATGATCCTTCTTCCTCGCAACTGAAAAAACCATAGCCCTCCCCAAACCTTTTCCAAAGTTACTACTACACCACTTTCAGTAAAAACTGTATTAAAGATTTTGAAAGGATTTACCTTCTCTGTGGTGACCTTGGAGAGATCCTTGTAAAGAAGCTTACGGATATATTCCTGCAAAGGAGGACGTTTTTTCTTCACAGTTTTTTCAGCTGGAGGGGGATTACAGTAGTAATAGGCATTTTCTACCATTGTAACATAGCGTGCATCAAGATGCATTGCTTGTTTTTTCCTCATCATTTGTTCCTGGAAGCAAATGCAAATGACCAGTTAGAGATGCTGACATACCACACTGTCAAGCCAAAGGCTTTTAGAGTTACATTTGGGATACAGTAAATATGAAAGGTTGCAGAAAAGTAAGTTAAAAGCTTGGGTAGAGAGAAAAAAAGACAAAGCACATATATATGGTTCTGTGTTGCTCTTTCCATGGTCATTTTTCTTTATGATCCCTGTTTTTATAATGGCTCACCTATGATAAAAAAGTTTCAGAAATGTGTTTAAGACTTATCTCAAAATCTTAATGCTACTGTTTAGATAAATGGTTCATAAGACTACTAGGAATTCTGCTTAAAACATTATTTAACTAAAGTAGCTGAAATATTGATGTCTTGACACAAACACAGTGAATTATCATTAGACTGGCAATCTACTTTTAACCTAAGTGTGTAACTCCAGAGAATTTGTGATGGTTTCATATGAATTTCCGAATGTTTAGACAATATAATTTTCCTTATTCCATGCTCCATTACTGCTGTTTACCCAAGCAGAATTGACTGCAAGAAAAACAGTATCTACCATAAAGTAATATTTCAGGAAAAATCAGACAAGTAAGATTTAGTACTAATTACTGTGCTTAATTGTCATGACTATTCTGATTTTCCTCACTTCATAAAATCTTTTCTCCATACTTCACTTTAAAAACGTAAGGTATGGTTTATTTTGTGGGGTTTAAGATTTTCTTTTATCTAAAAATTGTGTACAAGAACAAAAAAGCAGTTCTAAGCTACTGATTTTTACAGCTGAGGATGAGCTTAATTCCATTATTATCTGTGTACTTGTATGTACACAGGGGTAATTCTGTAAGTGATCCTACATATTCTAAACCACTGTGAGGGTTCACCAGGAAACTGGACCTGTGTAAACTTGATTATCTGCTAGAGGTAGGCTACACAGTAATTTACAACTTCAAATAGAGAAATAAAATTAACATGTAAGAACTGTTTCATCCCTACACACACACATTAGTATATCCATTCATGCAGTCCAGTAAAGCAACCAAGAGTTTAAGCCTCCTTTGATTATTGGTGAGAAAGCACTATTTTTCAGGCTGGTGGCCTTTCCACTAAACCTGAATAATTTAGAATATCTTTTAAAAGGCAGACAATTCAGTTCAACTGAAATGTCAATGTACTCAAACAGCTCCTTAACCCCAGCCAATTCAATGAGGAAGAGTAGCTTTGTGTAACATAGTAACCCAACAAATAATATAAGTTTCCTCCTGGATTTTAGTAATCTATCACCAGGAAAGTCTCCATCTGACACCAGCCCTAAGGCATTTCATTCTTAATCTTTTCCACAACACGAATGGTCTTTCCTTTGATTCCCTGTGAGACTGTTCCTTTCCAAATGGGAAATTTCTGTTAGTAGCAGCACATTTTCCTACAAGCACTTAACGGATGCACAGCACTTAACAACTGAGTACATAAATTGTTTTATGTGGGGAAAAAACACTTAGAAGAGAAAATTCTCAAACTTTACCATGCCATATATGTCAATGCTACATTTGAAAATGTTTCACCTTTTCTTGATAGATCAAGAGAAAATACACCTTTGCTGACTTAAAAGCATTTATTATGCTATACTATAAACTGAAAAATGAAGTGGGTCAAAGTGAAGCTGAACAGAGAAAACAGCAGAAGTGCTTGCAAATAACATTTAAAACCCCCAAAACCTATGCAATTTGTGTATTTTCCTGTTACAAAAAGTTGTACATTATACTATAAATAATGGTTTATAATTAAAACATTTCTTCCCAGAAGAGACAATATGCACTACCTGAAGTCTCAACATCACTGTAATTTATTGAGTTTTGAGCAGTAGTGAGTGTGTGTTCTAACTGTAAGTGGATTGTATTAGTCTTAGTCTCTACTTACTAAAAATCTTCAGCATTTCAAGAAACTGTTTCAGTCCTGTTTCAGCTAAGGCATCATACAGACAACCAGGAAAGAAATCATAACATTACATTGTTTGTAGTAACAAAAACCTTGATGCAATTCAGAAGAAAAAAGCAAGACCTGTGGTCCAAAGTGCTTTAAGCCCATCAGCCACTTTGGGCCGTTTTTTTACTAGGCTAAAATGAAGAACTACACAGGTAAAGCACTACATTTGAAGACTAGATTTCTGGTTTTCCTTTGATGAAAAAGGAAAAGACCACAAACAACATTAAAGTATCCATGTTAAAATATTAAAACTCTTCGGGTTTTTCTTCTTGAGTAGCACAATCTTTTTGCACATAACATATACTACAGAAGCATTTCAAAAGAAAATCTGCTGACCATTAGGGAAAAAGAAAGTAGTAACTAATCCAAACCTAAGCATTGTGAGAATTCCAATTTCAGAAAGCATTTCAGCACAACTAACATTTAAACATCAGATTATAGCATGATACTGAAACTGTTCAGCTCCTGCTTCCCTTTAATACCTGCACTGCTCTGCCCTGCTACTCGTTCCAATAGTTCAAAATGGAAATTTTTGATTTCCTGGAAGCATGTTATTGTTATAGTCAATTAACACACCTCTACATTAACTGCATTTACTTTGCCACAGCCTTTGCCTGTACAAACAACACCTCCCATGATTTCAACACCACCAGTAAAAGCAGTCACACCAAGGAAGAAGCCACTGTGTAGCTTAAGTTCTGTATATTTATTAACACAAGTGATCTGGCCCTAAAGCTTAAGACAATTGTCTAAGTTAAATGATCAAAAATGCATCAGGAAGCTTTTAATACCAGAATTTCAAATATTCTTTCAGCAAGACTACAACAGTATAATATAAGAATTTGACATTTAAACTCAATTATGTTAGCAGAAACATAGATCAAGATGAAGCTGATCTTCCTTTCAAAGCTCCAATTCAAATAATCCAATTCAAGTAATTCATTTATCAACTGATCAATCTAGTTTTACAGTAGTATTTTAAATTACATAAAGAACACTGAATTTGAAAGATTTGCCAAGAAGACTATTACTATAAATAAACATTGTCCTAATAAAAGAAGACTCTCTAAATAATCTGCAAAACATTAAGTAGTTCCACAAAACCAGGATATGATCACTAAATGTTTCTCTAGAATAAGTTACTTAGTTCCACTAAATTTGTGATGTCCTTACAGAACACCTTACTTTTCAATAAGCAATTTTTCCTTAATTACTTTTAAAATCCATTCTTAGCTATGACTTTCTTCCACACCAGGACAAAGCAACATTGTCTTTAATAAGAGACACGCAGCCTGTTTGGAATCTTATTACAAAATACATCGTCAGCAGTACAGATTAGGACCAATAATTATTTAGAGGATCAATAGGCCTTAATTCTACCCATAAGAGCAGATCAGCTCTACAACTGCTTAGATTTTTACCACAAGATTGTTATCAGCTTGCTTTGGGAGAAATCTTTTCCACAGTTCACACTAACTTGTACCATATGACTATGATCCAATTTGTATAGAACTATTTAAGTCAAAATTAATCTCTGTAGGTTTTTTAGGGGAATGTTAGAAGATGTAGCTATTAAGATGGATGTAGAATATAATTTGCCATCTTTTACCTTCTCCTGGTTCCTCAATGCATAAGAAAAGACTACTTATCCAAAATCTTGTGAGGCTTTAAGCCTCAGTAATTCAAACAGTGTTTGTGGTTTGTCTTGCACTTCACAGTTAAGCCACGTTTAGCATTCATCCAGCAGATTACAGCAACCCAGCTAACAGTCAGCATTTTTGTAGTGCATAACACTAAAAGCAGTAAGTTACAAAAGTCAGCTCTGGTATAAGTTTTTACTATTTCCTGACTTTAAAACTTTTATTAACTACCAAAAAGTGATAGCAATGAGTAAAATGTCTTTTAAAGATAATCGAACTGAGTTTTCAAGGGAAAAATCCTTGATTATGGAAAGGAATATATTTCACAATACAACACATCAGCTGGCAAACCTTTAGAAAATTGAGATTCAAACCTTTCAAGATACAAAGTATACTGCTACAAAAAGCAAGAGCCAAGGAACTGGCAGTTAATTTGCCCACCTCTTTCCTCTCATGACTGTACCACCCCAACAGATGTTCTGACATACAAAGAGGGTCAGAAAAAAACCAGCATTTTGTGGAAAAGAAATTGTGCAACAATACACCCAAGTATGCAACTGCTTTTCCATTAACTAGAGCACAAGAAGAGAGGCTACTGGTTTAAGAAAAAGTGAGTCTATCTTTGAAGGTCTTCTTCAACCATGTCTGACTCGGTCTCTCGCCTCGGACAGAGAGTTTTAAAATTGTCTCCCAAGTCAGTAAATTTATTTTTCAGTTCTTGTTATTTTTTATTCCATTCTTGTTATTTTTAAGTCTTTGCCAGTACTTCACCAGACTTACAGATGCCAATTCTAATCTTATTTTAATTCCTAATCTTTATTTCTAAAACTACTTCTCTCAGGGTCTTCATAAACGTTTTTTTGTTTACATTTAGAATCCCAGATCATTATACAGGGCATAGAAGCCACCTCCTGCACAAATGCCTTCAATCCCAGTTGAAATCATGTCTGGTTCTATTCACTACCGTTTTTCCCCTCAAGCACTATTTCAGGCATGTTCAGGTACAGGTACAATATTCTTTCAACCTCATCCTCTGGGTTTGCCCTGTCTCTGAATTACGAGTAGTTCAAGAGCAATAGCTTTTTACTTCAGAAATTGAATTCTTTTTTTACATCTTCTTTCAAGTCATGAAGAGGTTTTTAGGTCAACTGGAGTTCTCGAGAATAGTTTGAAAAAGAAGTAATTGCTTTAAGACAGAACATGGCATCCTCCCCCACAACACAACAAGTTTTGTCTTACCAAAAGAACACTGGTTCTTAAGTGAGATTCTGGTGATCTGAAGAGGAATCTTCCACAGGTTTCCAGCAGGGTACACGCCATTTCAATATGGTGATGAGAGAAGTCTGACAGAAGCATCTGATATGTATTTATATAAAAGCACAGCTTGTTAAACATCTTTTTCAGCTGCAGAAAACATTAAGTTATATCTACGAGACTGGACACTATGCTGGTGTTCTAAATTCTTTATGGAGTAAATGCAAATAGATTTCACTGATCAGATGTTAGGATTGGCAAGGGCCTGGCACAGGCTGCCCAGTGAAGTTGTAGATGCCCCATCCCTGGAAGTGTTCAAGGTCACTTGGATGGAGTTCTGAGAAACCAGGTTTAGGAGGAACACATCCCTGTCCAAAACAGGGGGTTGGAACCAGATGATCTTCAAGGTCCCATCCAACCCAAACCATTCTATGAATATTCAAAAGATCAATCTCATTTTTAAATTCTTGTAAGAACAGTCTATGGACCCCAAATTTAGGCTTCAGAAAAACAGGATATTTTGAAAGACCAGCATAAAAACCCCACCCAAACTACCCAATAATACTGCAAAAGGGCACAGTAATCTCAGAGCACACCTAACTGCACTGTTTTAAGTTAAGCAATAACTATAATTACTACAGTTTTGCATTTTACAGCATTTTATAGACAAGAGAGGTGAAATTATGAGTGATTGTGATTTCTTTAGGAATTCAGCTTTGGTATCTAACAAGTCAATGAATATAAACTATTCATATAGAAAGTGATGTTAAGCTGTGAGTCTCAAGCATCTTTTATTAAAGGCACTTTTATTTTTTAAAACATTTTTTAATTTGGGATTTGACATCAAGGTTTGAATGTTTATCAGCATGCAAAGTGAGATGATCTGCCTAGAGATTAATGCCCTCAGAGATGTTTTGCTCCTCAACAAACAAAAGCACCTGCTAAAATGGCATAAAAGCCTCTCCTTGCATCACTGAAATGATTTTTGTGTCCAGTCCCTCTCCTTTATTGTTATTTTCTCTACAAAAACATTAACTGAAATCAACATTATGGAAGTTTTGCAATGTACAGCAGATAAATAAGTAGCAATATCTGCCATACTTCCAAAGAAAATTATGAGCAGTTTGGTTATGTCCAAATGTAGAAGTTTATTTTAATATATTCCTCCCATTAGAAGAGGGAGGAATTCTCTACATTCTAACTTCTATAGCAGCTATAAAAGTCTCTTCATACACAGCAGCCACAGACACCAGGGTTTAAAACATCCCATGTAATGAATTCAGGCAACATCAGCAGCTGATAAGTAAGGGGAATAGGATGGGGATGCATTATCAGCATGCACAGGAGCACAGGACTACAACAACACCAACCTTTAAACAGTGGAGAGTATCGTTTTTGGAGAACATCTTAAATTTGGTAAGCTCACCAATAAATCTCACAGTTTTATTCTTTGTTTCAATGTTGATCTGGTCCTTTTTTCTTACCTAAAAAACAACCAAAAAATTGATGGTAGGCCCTCAAAAACACCCACTTCTTCTAAATTACTTTGATCTGAACATGCACAAAACACACTCGGGAATATCAGTTTGGTTCCTCAAGCTCCACCTTTACTTCTCATTAGGTTTCCTAAATCTCTCCCTACAACCTTGTTTCTTCAGAAGATTTTCAATTCTTTTCCTCATCTCCCCACCCCCCAAAACAATTAACTCTTCCAACACACCTACAGCCATAGATTCTCCTCCTTTGCCTCAGTGAAGTAGTGATAAAGAATTCTAGATTCGATATTTTCAGAATCACTAAGAAGTCTCAATGTGAATAGGCCCACTTGTATTGTCCTCAAGGAAATATTAAATATTGATGGCTTTTTCAAGCCAGATTTAGTAATGTGCAGACTTTTAATATTACTGACATTCAGGATAAATTTAGGAACCAAACACAAATCTATATCTACGTCTAAACATAACCTGCAAAACAGAAAATTGTATTTCCCCAGCAGAAAGAGGTTTTTCTGAGAAAATTAACACAGTTAAGATTCAAGTAAGCCTGAGCAATTTACACACATTTTTAATGTCAATATTAGAAAAAAAATTGAAATTTGTGTCACAGAGCTCAGAAAATAGTGAAGGGATCATCACTGTGCACCATAACAAGTTTCTTATAACACTTAAAAGAAAGTGAAGGAAACAACAATGAAAAATACATTTGTGTGGAAAATTTTTATAGATGAAAACTGTAAAATCTAATTTGAATTAAGTACTATATGATAATAGTGATCACTACAATAGTAGCCTTGTAGTGGGAAATGTTAGAATAGGTCAGGTCTCATTTTAAAAGCAAGTTATTAATTGACAGAAAACTCTTAACACAGATGGAGCAGAGTTTCTAATTTTTGTAACTTCTGTTGTAAATATGTAAGCATATATGGAAAGTTGCAAAAACTTCTCTTACAAGCACTTACAAAGTTACAAAAAATTCTCTTCTTTTTTCTAGAGCTGCTGAGCTGACAGAAAAATATTCACTGAATTTTAGAAGTACACAACACAAAGTGGGTTTTTCCACCAAAGGACAACTTATGAGATTAGTTGATCTGGTTTTAGTAAAAAACTAAATCACCAAAACATACATGAAACCTGAAATCCCCTTTCAGCATGGAACAGAGATCCTCTGCTACATCAGACATACAGGGATGCAACGTGGCAACCAGTCTTGCATAAAATGGTAGCAAATCCAATCTGCAAACAAAGGAGAGGATAAAATAGAAAATTTATAGACAAAAATGTATTTATGTGTACAAATATGGGTACCATTTTACTTGTGAAAAGAATCAATGCACTGACAGAACAACATACATGCAATTTTTCTGGCCCACATCAGAATGCAGTATCATTTAAAAATAATACAAGAAAGCAAACTACCATATCCTGTTGGAATACTTCATAGCTCATTTCCTTTTTAACTCCTGCCATAGGTAAAATGCTAAATACCAACAACTACAGAATTTGACCATCAATAAATTAGCAAACAGAATGAAAATTCAGATCCATCTCAACATGCAAAAAAAGGTTCTTACAGACAAGGCCATGGGTTATGGCAAGGTATTAATATTTTTTTCTGAAAAGCAGCAGACATAACCAGGAAGGTAGAGAATATCATTACTTTTAAGGTGGGAAACTTCTAAATGAATAGTAGTTATTACATAAAACAAAGCTGAGCAGATGTGATGGGGCCACCCTTTTCCCAAAAACTCTGCTAGCACCCCCACAAATAGTGATATTTCCAAGTTTTCTATAGAATTTTCTTATTTCCTTCTCTCTTGCCTTAGTTACATGCCTTCACACCCATTTCCTTTGCACATTTATGCAAACCAGCTGTGTTTTAAATGCAGAAAAACCAACTGCACTCTGAGGCCTCATAATATCATTTAACAAGCTGAAGGAAGTGCTTTTGGTTTATTTTCAGAATGTTAAGTTAATGCAGTAAACAGATGAACTCTAGAACAAGCCAAAATAAGTGGAGAGGAACATCCTAAATTTGCATGCTTCTAGTGAGAAATTGCCTATAAGGGAAAAATGCATCTTGAGTTTACACTTTACGAAGGATTAAGGTTTTCCCTTCTGCTCAGGAAAAGAAAATAAAAAGAAAAAATATGCTAAGAAAAAAAATCCAAAAGCACAGCTGATACACAGAGCTTGTCCTGGCACAAAGTATCAAGACAAAAACCCCAAAACAAAGCCATCATAACTGCCTCCTTTCTCCTTTTTTGTCTCTGGAGCCCATTTCCAAGACATTTAATACCCACTTACAGAAAAAGAGACAATTATGTATTTAAATTGTGGGTTAGAAGCCACAATTATCAGAACATACTGCCCCCAAATACATCAGAATATATTACCCCCAAAAAGCATAACCAGGCAGCCTCCTGATAACACACAAGACTCCTGGTGAAACATTGTGGGTATCTCAGTTATCTATTTATCAGTTTTATCTCTTCTGTTAATCAATAACTGAAAGAGTATTTACATTTTTCAAGCTTGCTGGAACACACAGTCAAGGCTGACTACCCACAGCAAATTACCACCGCATTATTAAGCATTTAGCCATTAACTTTGAGAGAAGTGAAAGTCTCCCTACTTCACACACAGTCACAAAAGCTATACTAAGAGAGGACTGTGGCTGAACTAAGAGGGTGTATTTAACTGAGGGGATTTCTGTATGGCAACACTTTTAAGAAAAATACCAGAAAGTTTTATTCTCAACAAGTACCTGCCTGCTGAGAGATAATAATTTCATCTCTGTAAACTGAGTATACGAGGGAGAAAATTAAAGTCTTAGAGCACATTGTTGTTATTCCCTTGCAGGACACAAAAGGCTCCTTCACGGGGAAGCATGGGTATTTCTAAATAGGTGAAATATAATAAGTAAAAGCCTTGGGTTAATTATGCTGAAATTGGCAATCAGAGAGTTTGTTCCCTCTCAAGGGAGACAAAAATTCATGCTCAGCAGCGAAGACATTCCAGTATCAGTGGCACCATCTACTGGTACACGCAGTGCTTTGTTCCCTCCAAAAGCATTTCTTCCTCTTGAGAAGGGGGGAAGAACTTAACTAACCCCCCACAAACCCCACAGTATTGCTTTCTCTTTCTGCTCTTCTGGTTATGAAGCAAGATCTGGCATCAGGGATGAGTCAGTCACTCTCTGAAGTCCATGATAAGCACCCTGAATATTCACCACCACAGTAAAAAGCACCACTTCTGACCACTGTCATTTAGACCACATCCCATGGACTGAAATCTTGTCAGCTCTGGATCTCAGGCTCACATTAGCTACATGTCAGTAAACTATCGAAGAGCATATCTTTTTTTCTACCATTTTAAATGTCAGTTTATTTTAAAAAGCCCACACAAACAAAACCAATTGGAAACCAATCTCAAAGTCATCATTGCAATCTCTCTAAAATAGATGCATCCAAAATTTTATGCCCAGGTAGAGTGAAGGGGGCATTTTGTACAT